>OZ019980.1:8532329-8612329 GCA_963970395.1 Ephialtes manifestator
ATGTGTGCAAAAATATATTCAAAATATATGGGATATATGTATGGAATATATGTAAATTATATTCATATACGTTTAGCGCCAAAAAGTTCTATACGTCGAATATATCGTGCATATAATTTCTATTTCCATGTGGGATTACTACCCGCGCAGAAAAAAGTAGTCCAGGATGGAGTCCCGGATGGAGTCCTGATGGAATCTGGGCAGTCCAGGATGGAGTCCCGGATAGAATCTTGACAGTCCAGGATGGAGTACCGGGATGGAGTCTCAGATGGTGTCCGCCGACTCCGGCTTTTAATCGGATCCCGGAGTCGGCGGACTCCATCCTGGACGACCCGTGAATCTCGGCTGTCCAATGACAGAATCCAACCTGGTGGTCCATTATGGATTTCTCACCTGGACTGTCTTACAGTCCATCTCGGACTCCATCCTGGACGATCCGCGAATCTCGGCTGTCCAATGGGAGAATCCATCCTGGTGTCCATTATGGATTCTCCTAGACTGTCTTACAGTCCATCCTGGAGTCCAGTCTAGGGGACGTCCAGTCTGGACTCCATCCTGGACGGTCCGCGAATCTCGACTGTCCGATGGCAATATCCATCCTGGTGCCCATTTGGATTCTCGCCTGGACGGTCTCGCCGTCCATCCTGGACTACATCTTGGACGGTCCATGGAATCTCAGCTGTCTGACGGAAGAATCCATCCTGGACTCCATCTGGACGATCCGGGTGGTCCACCAGGAGGTTGACACCAGGACCAGACCGCGCCCACCTTGGGCACCTTGGTGTCCCGACGATCCATTTTGGACCACTCTTACTACGTTAACGGAGGGTAGACCCCTCGTGTGTAGTTAAACTCAGGACAGCTTTCTAGTCTTATATACGCTCAGGCTTCAAGTCTCTTGCGAGAAACGGTGCGTCCGTTTGCTCTCTAGTGGCATCATGCGAAACACGGATACACAATGCTCCGCTAGATGGCGAGCGGTCGAAGCGTTTCTCGCAAGTGACTTGAAGCCTGAGTGTATATAAAACTGGAAAGCTGTTTTGAGTTCGACTACACACGAGAGGCTTACCCTCCGTTGACGTAATAAGAGTGTCCACATGGATCGTCTGGACACCAAGGTGCCCAAGGTGGACGCCGGATCGTCCAGGATGGAATCCAGGATGGAGTCCAGGATGGAATCCAGGTGGAGTCCGGGATGGACTGCGAGAAGTCCAGGCGAGAATCCATAATGCACAACAGGATGGATTCTGCACCGGACAGCCGAGATTCACGAGTCGTCCAGGATGGAGTCCGGGATGGACTGTAAGACAGTCCAGGCGAGAATTCATAATGGACACCAGGATGGATTCTGCCATTGGACAGCCGAGATTCACGGGTCGTCCAGGATGGAGTCCGCCGACTCCGGGATCCGATTAAAAGCCGGAGTCGGCGGGACACCATCTGAGACTTCATCCGGTACTCCATCTGGACTGCCAAGATTCCATCCGGGACTCCATCCTGGACTGCCAAGATTCCATCCGGGACTCCATCCTGGACTGCAAGATTCCATCCGGGACTTCATCTGGACTGCCAGATTCCTCCGGGACTCCATCCTGGACTGCCAAGATTCCATCCGGACTCCATCCTGGACTCCATCCTGGACTACTTTTTTCTGGCGGGTATTTAGCTGGAGAAAGAACCTTATCGTTTTTCAAATAAAATAATAACCCATTTTCATACCCATATCACAGAATATGTTAAACAGATAATAACAGTCAATTATAAATGATTTGTAAAAATAAATAAATAGACTGAGTTCCGGATGGTACAATTTTGATAAGCCTTTACAGATAAGTACGACATACTGAAACGAAGTAACCCATTGGGCAAAAGTGCTTTGGGTTGTTGTAAGCAGTTTATCCCCTTTCCTAGTTGGGAGTATACGATAGAGGCGTAAAAGAAAATAAACGTGGTCACGGCAGTACGTAGAGATGAGGAGGGGTAACTCGCCTCGCAGATACATAGCAAGAGAAGAGACGAAACTAAGGGCCTGAGAATACAGGAATTTTCCAGGAATTGCACCGAAGCTCTGAACCAGTTTTATTGCTACACCTGACAAGTGCCACGCGTCTGAGTTTTGCTCGTTTTCTGCTCGAGCTCTTTAAAAGAAAGCTTGTCGGTGTTGTGTATGCGCGAATGAAGAGGTCAGAACGAGTTGGTGGCAGCGTGCAGCACGTGTATCGTTCGCGGCATGGCCGCTTTTAAAAACAAGCCGCATGAGCCTGCAAACGTATGCGAGGCGCCGAGCGACAGCGAGAGAAGGGAACGAGACTCGCACACCCCGAGCAATTATATGGAGGGCCAGAGTTGGTCATAAAAATGATCGTAAATACCGAGGTAGCGTTACGAGGCTAGTTCGCAGACTGGTGGACTGCACTGGCAGTGAAGTGGTACCGTCGCGCTTTCCGAAGATCTAGAGCGCGCCGACTCTGCATCCGGCCGAAGGCCGAACGCAGCCTGTTCGGAGAGCCAGCGGCTGGCCGCAGGCCAAACTCACCCCGTCGAGTTATGAGAGACTCGGCGAGCTGCATACCTACCATTCACCCCGCTCTGTATTGGGCTATATCGCTCCGACACATCTCCTACATCTCTCTCGTGCTACCTGCACACTTCGCTTCATTCCTCTTGCCGATATATCTGTCTGCCACTCATTTAACCCGCGTTAATCCAATTCCCATTGCCATTGGACACTGCAATTCTCACAATTTGGTCTCCGATCGCTCGAGATGTCAATTGTTTTCACGTATTTCACGTTCGAACCATCGCGTCGCTTGATAACACACACATGACTCGCTCGAGTGACTCAAGAATTATTTATATCTCTTCTACTATTATCGCGGAAATAAATATCTCGAGTGAGATAATGTTTTCGATACGTCAATAAGGCTTTCGTTGATATATGCATCGTTTCAATTAATGAGATTAATGTATTTTATATTGAAACAATGTAATATTCAAGAATATCAATGGTTTATTTAATTGTATATATATGGGGCATTACATCCCGATTCGACCTAGGTCTGACCCCCCATTGGTTAGATCATCAAATGCACCAGATTTTTATTTTTTCTCTTTTTATGTAAATTTTTAAAAATATTTTTTTAAAGTAACATATCGAATGCCATAATTTAAAAATTTGAAAAAATTCTGAAAAATTCTTTGTTGAATATCAAAATTATCAAGCTTATATCCAAAGTGGGCAAGATTTTTCGTCTTATAGTTTTTAAGCTTTTTTGATTTAAAAAAATTATTAAAAAACAGAATAAAAAGTAAATCTACTACACGCGACTGGTGAAACGTTTATTTACTTATGTAAATTCGGATTTTAAAAACTTTTCTCAGATTTTTAGGAATTTTTCAAACTTCTCTGAACTAAGACTCTTCCAGCATACAAGCCACATTCTAGCACCAGGGTGACATAATTAAAATCTCAAAAAATTCTGAAAAATACTCTGTTGAATATCAAAATTTTTTAACTTAGCGCCAACGTAGAGAATATTTTTTTTCATATGAATTTTAAGTTTGTTCATTGAAAAAAAATTATTTAAAAATGGAAAGAAAAAAATCAAGCATCATGGATGCCTTCTCAAACATTTCTGTATATGAAACTGTATTTTTCAGAATTTTTTCAGATTTCTTAATTATGACATGCTAGTGCTGGAATGTAGCTTGTATGGTACTGGAATAGTCTTAGTTCAGAAAAATTTGAAGAATTCCTAAAAATCTTAAAAAATCCGAATTTACAGAAATAAACGTTTGACCAGTTGCCTGTAGTAGATTAATTTTTTCTATATTTTAATAATTTTTTTGAATACAAAAAGCTTAAAAACTATAATAAGAAAAATCTTGCCCACTTTGGCTATAAGCTAGATAATTTTGATATTCAACAAAGAATTTTTCAGATTTTGAAATTATGGTATTCGATACGTCACTTTAAAAAAAAATTTAAAAAAAATGACAGAAAAAATAAAAAGCAAAAATCTGGTGAATTTGAGGGTCTAATCAACCCTACAAAAAATTACGAACAAAATCGGGGAGGTCGAGGGTCAGACCCAAGTCGAATCGGGATGTAATGCTGCCCCATATATAAACATACGACGACTTTTTTTCACTTTGCCAACAATAATGTATTACTTGTTAATGTAACGGTCAGAGATGAATATTTACTATCAATAGTATATTGTGTAACAAGGGCCGAAAGTTGGCGATTGCGACGAGTGCGAGGTTTGCCGCCCGAGCGAAGCGAGGGCTGCAATCACACGAGTCGCAAACGCCAATTTTGGCCCGTGTTGCACATCATATCTTTTGTAACAAGTGCATGAATAGTGGTGCTTTGAATGGTAGTTTTGCGGGACGAACAGTGAAAAGTGAGTCTAAACGTATATTTACTGGAGTCAGTCATCTAAACGTATATTTACTGGAGTATATTTAAAAAAAATATATATTAAATATACGGCATGTACTCACTGCGTTGATATGTCTGCAATTTCAATGATTAGCACTTGGTTCCGAAGTAAATAAAGCGACCAAGTAATATGGTAAAAAATAAAACATGATTGCATAACCATGATAAATAGAAAAAGGCAAAAGGTTAAAAGCCGCTGAGTTTGTGGTAACACGTAGCGACACTTCGCTACAAAATATTTCCAAAATGGTTGGAATATTTATTACAAAATATTATCTCTAAATAGTTGAGATATTGAACCAAAAGTATATATGGTCCTAAAGATTATTCTCATTTTATCGGATATATATTCCCATAATATTTGTGGTAATTTGTCCATTATTTAACGTGATTATTTAGGAATTTGCGCTTGAAAGCTCAATATGTTGAAAGCTACCGCATTTCTCCCTCCCATCTCGTGGCAGTCGATCACCACGTCATCACGTACTACTCATAATTACAGAGCGATTACCTTGATTGACCTGCGTCTGTTGGGTATGGCGGCCAGTCTCTCATGTTTCCCAAAACTTAATGAAATCGCAATAATTGAAAAACAGTATACCGATAACTTTAGGGCACGCTTTTCTCCTCCAAGGTAGAAAATAGCAGATTTTCCCACTCAACCGCATGTAATGGAATCCGCCAGGCGATCCGATTTCCACGTTAAAGGGCTAATCTGCTTTCCGAGGGGAGACCGTACTCTGGGACGAGATGCGATGCTTCGTTTTTCTCGTCTTTAGGAAAATCGAGAGCTTTCTCGGCAGCTCTTAGCTTCTCTCGGTTCTAGGACCCAGAGAGCCAAGCCAAACTGCCTCAGCATTCTCGCGCGGATACAATGCGCGTCTTTCAGCTTTCTGATCGAATTCCTCAGGTCGAGGTTGTCGCAGTGTGCGCACCGTCCTCGTAAACCCGGCTGTTCTTCCGTGTGGTCCATACTCCGTACATAAAAGTATTCGAAACCATAGCCTGTTAGATTTTTTTTGTTACACCAAACCAAGCAGCGACGCTGTATATGCATCGAACCAAATAGAGTCTTTCGATTCTCAGAAAGTAAGAGGCCGGTAAATTGCTACACATTGAGCTTCCGATCTCGTAGTTTTTGTTAAGAAATACCGGGATTTCTGGCGGTTACACAAAGTTTTGAAGAAATTACCAATTTCAAGTAGAAATGGAAAATGTAATAACATCACTTTTTTAAAAAGATTTTCTCTAAGAATACGAATAAGTTTCTGAGCAACGTTCAGATTTACGATATATATAAGGATAGTAATATTTATCTGTCTGTAAGTATAAATTATTGTTCAACTTGAAATATAATGACATCTTTCTAACGTTCAGACAAATTGCAATTTTCGCATCGAGAAAATCGCAATTTTCGCATCGAGAAAATCGCAATTTTCGCATCGAGAAAATCGCAATTTTCGCATCGAGAAAATCGAGTATCGTACGTACTATAATCTTCATAAGTCCACGATGATAATGTAAACATTGGAATAAAAAGAATATGGAGGCAATTGAAATAATGAAAACATTAATAGCTCACGAACCTTTCAATCATTAGATATTTTGTTCTTCTTTTTCAATCTAATTTATTTACGTTGAGTTACCGAGCTGGATCTTAACAGCCTTTTCAGTAGTTGGATTTTATTTTATTAATTGAAATTTCCGCGTATCCTTCTGTAAATTCGCTATAAAGTGTGGTTTCCTATGGTGGATAAGACCTTACAGTGGTTGGGAATTACATGGAACGTCTGAATTTTAACGTGAATTCTTGAAATTACTCTGTGTTCCAACGAAATACGATCCTTGATTTTTGTCTAGTGAGAAGAGAAATTTGAGGAATTCAGCCATGATTGAACCATATTATTGTTTTCCTTGAACATATTTGCGGCATTTATCCGACAGGCATATATGTATGTAATAGAATAATATTGGTCTGCTCAATTCATTCGGGAAGAGGTACACGTTGCGGTGGCTGAAATCAGATACTATTTCGCATAACTCATTCGTTTGAATGGTGTTGGTGGGTTACAGCTAGCTGTGTATATGTGAACTCGCAACCCTTTCACATACTCGACATTAAATTATCAAGTCAAAACCATCGGAGCCCGGAGATGATATAAATGCGAGTATTATACGGTTGAGGGGGTGTCTCACCACCCGGCATCCTCTGGGTCACCCATTTTCACCCCTTTCGCCCGCCGACTTCTCTCCGCGAGAGCCCGCGAACGATAAGTGTTTGAAATATTGAAAGCTGAAGCGCAGCGGCGGTTGGAGGGTGAGAAGAGCCGGGTTGCAGAGCAAGGCGAGAGAATACAGGGTTGAGGCTACAGAGTAGAGAGCAGGTTACAGGGCCCGGTGTGCGCCACCGCCCCCGGCCCGTATGCGACGGCTGGGCTATAATACTACCATTTATACGGTGTGTGCCGGTAGCCCGGGGATTCGAGATGGCCGAGGTCGTGTGCTCGGAAACCCGGCCACTGGTTTCATATGCACCACGATTTCCTCCAGGGCTCTCACCCTCTGATTGATTGCCCTTTTGTCTTCCAATATATTTCACATTTCAAGTAGTTCTATCTACTCATCACTCTCCAAACCGCGACACCTCGCCTTTCACTCGCTTTTCGTAGAATGTCAATGGTTGAACATTGGTTTCCGCACTAGTATCACAAAATACTATTTTTTTCTTTTGTAAGCCTTTCTACAAACCATTTCATCCGCAATGATGGACCATTGATCTTATCTAACTTTACGATTTTATTTGGAGTTTTCACATAACACATATTAAATTGACATTCTTTTTTTAAATATCATTTAATTGGTCATTACATTTGTGAATAAATAATATATTGAAGTTTTGTTTAGTTAATAAACTTGTTGGGTGTTATATGATTTATTCATATTTTTGTGCACTTTGAAGTTCATGCTGTTCACTGGAACGAACACTGAAATTATTGTCTATAGATGAAAGTCGAATAATACTCTTTTAGCAGTTCAATATGCTTTTCTTGTAGGACGTAGTTGAAAGGAAGTCTATTGTTTATTACACCTGCAGCATCTACACTGTAAAAAATGTTCGCGTTTTTCCAATACAAACGTGTATGAATTTTGTAAAACTTGGTATAGGAAATCGGAATTAATATGTTTGCATAGTAAATTTAATACAGATATATGAATTTTGATAATCCGGTGATCGGAAATTACAACACATGATTATTAAATCATCATTTACTAAATTAGTATATCAAAATCAATATGCATTTTCGGAATTTTCGTATCCGATTCGAAATTTAACATACATTGTTTCGTTAAATGTAAGATCAAAGTTACTCAAACTACAGTTACTGGTATTGAAAAATACCAAGTAAAGTATTTGCAATTTTGTCTATATGGGTATATTACTTTATGAAAAATGTTTCCGATTTTGCTACACAAAAGTGTGAGAAATTTACAAAACTCGCTATACGAAATAAACATTAATATAGTTGCATAGTAAATTTAGTATGCGTATATGGATTTTACCAAACCGGTGATATAAAATTACAACACATCGTTACTAAATCAATGATTACTAAATTAGTACATGAAAATCAACATGAATTTTTGGAATTTTAGTGACTGATTTGAAATTTAATACACATTTTCCAATAACAAAAAAATCCGCACTAGATCGCGTACAGTTACCACTTAGCATCGACTTCTGATAAGTTACTCGAAATTTCCAAAATCGATTTTTTTTAAATATTGGAGCATCCCGCACTGCTATTGCGGCAAATTTATGTTTGATTTATTATATTTATTTTTTCGAAAATCCGGATACCTGAGCTTCCTCGTGAGAAAAAGATTCCGTTCGTCCAAAAATTATGTTCACTTAAAAATATTTTCAACCCACTTCGCGCTCTGATTGCAATCAACTGAATATTTTGTTATGTCAATTATAAGTATGCTTGAGAGAATAATAGTTATACAACTCTTATGCCATTTAGATATCCAAAATTACTAAGTCGTTGATAGCGTAGTTGGTAGCGTGCGTGCGTTGTTAGGTACTTAGGTAGGTAGGTCGTAGGTTCAAACCCCAGTGTAAGCGAAAATTTTTCTGGCGAACCCCAGTGTGGCGAAAACCAATACCCAACAATTTCTGATGACATAATTTGTTTGAAAAAATAATGTCCGAATAATATTTCTATTTTTAAAAATTGTTTTTATGTCCACTTTAAATTTCCAACACATATGTGCTTGAGTTTTCAGATACTGCTCATATGAAAATTCATCATACATGTTTATGAAATTTAATGCACGGTTTATGCATATGGTCATATTGACATTAAATCTTAATAACGTTGAATTTTAATATTTCTCTAAATGTTATGATTTTTCACATACACATGCATACAAAATTTCATATACGGTATCTGCAAAAAAACTTCCAACACTTTTGTATTAATTTTAATACAGATTTTTTAACAATGTATGGATGGCAAAGGAACAGTTGGAATATGCCAGTTCGTATCAGCGGAAGCAGAGTTTATCGAAATTCGCATTGGATGGAAAATATTAAAAGTTGTCTGGTAATACGCCAGTCGCACCATACAGGCTACATTCTAGCACCAGCATAACATAATTAAAAAATCTAAAAGAAATGTGAAATTCAAACCATTTTATCCACAATGATGGACCATTGATCTTACGTAACTTTATGATTTTATTTGGAGGTTTCACATAACACATATTAAATTGACATTATTTTTTTAAATATAATTTAATTGATCATTACATTTGTGAATAAATAATATATTAACAGAGTAGTATAATAAGAGTTACGTTGCATCGAGTCCTCTCAGTATCATCGTATCGTGTCACCGAGCTCTATGACTGGCGTATTACCAATCACCTTTTAACATTTTCCATTCAATGTAAATTTCAATACACTCTGCGTCCGCTGATACGAACTTGCATATTCCAAATGTTCCTTTGTCATCCATAGATGCTGCAGGTGTAATACACGATAGACTTTCTTTCAACTACGTCCTACAAGAAAAGCAGATTGAACTGCTAAAAGAGTATTATTCGCCTTTCATCTATTGACAATAATTTCAGTGTTCGTTCCAGTGAAGAGCATGAACTTCAAAGTGCACGAAAATATGAATAAGTCATATAACACCCAACAAGTTTATTAACTAAACAAAACTTCAATTATCTTCTCACATTCTAGATTTCGTGGTGGATGTCGCCCTAACCACTCTATGCTACTGTCTAAGAGCGTTAAGTGTCCAGAGGCGTCGAACGATTTTAAAAAAATTTATAACAGAGAAATTTTTTTTTTTGCAGACATCCAAAGCGAGGCATAATGCTTTCAAATAATAATACAGTTTCTAACGATTTTTTTCAGGGGTTCTTAAAAATTTTTAACGTTTTGACTGTTGCTGATAATCAATAAACATGCGAAGGCTTCGACAAGCAGCTATTTTTCTTTTGCTATTGGGACGTTAATCGACAGCTTGATTAACGCGGGCTAACTCCAGCACTGCGATCTCTTAATTTAGTGGATTAGTGCGAGAAATGACCGGTGAATATAGATATGAAATTTATAGTTAAAATTTTTCTATAACCATCGGTCATGTTTGAAAATATCAAAGCTAATTACAATACATTTTATATGACCTCCCCGATCTGGCGCGTAATTTTTTAAGCATTGGTTAGACTCTGAAATG
Organism: Ephialtes manifestator; assembly: GCA_963970395.1. Taxonomy (NCBI): domain Eukaryota; kingdom Metazoa; phylum Arthropoda; class Insecta; order Hymenoptera; family Ichneumonidae; genus Ephialtes; species Ephialtes manifestator. The sequence continues at coordinate 8,542,524 of OZ019980.1, forward strand.
ACCAGATTAAAAAAAAAAAATTTTCTATGTAAATTTTTTTAAATATTTTTTTAAAGTGACATATCGAATGCCATAATTTAAAAATACGAAAAAATTCTGAAAAATACATGGTTGAATATCAAAATTTTCTTCTATGCCAAAGTGGGCATGATTTTTCTTTCTTACCGTTTGTAAGCTTTTTTGATTTAAAAAAATATTAAAAAATAGAAGAAAAAAAAATATCTACTTCGGGCGACTGGTCAAACATTTATTTATCTAAACTAGAACTTTTTAGCATATACTCAGATTTTTAGGAATAGTCTTGGAATAGTCTTAGTTCAGAAAAGTTTTAAGAATTCCTAAAAATCTGAAGAAATTCTAAGAAATCCTAATTTACATAAATAAACCTTTCACCAGTTGCCTGTAGTAGATTCATTTTTTTAAATAGTATATTACACTATAAGGGCAGAAAGTTGAGATTCCTGCACTGCGCGCAATGATGCCCGAGGCGTAGCCGAGGGCATCATGGCGTGCAGTTCAGGGCTCTCAAATTTCTGCCTGTGTAGTGTATACTATTTTTCTTTATACTTGGCCGAAAGTACGAAAAAAATTGCATTTTTGTATTGAAAGATATTGATGCCTGCCCCGACATTTGCGGCACGAGCGAAGCGAGTGTTGCTGGTCGGGGGCAGGCGTCAAATCAAATACATCTGAATAGACACTATTTTTCTAAAAAATATTAATTTGATTATGGAAGCCTAATTTTATTAGTATGTTTTCGAGTATATATCACTTACTGATTTATCTTAACTGTTAAACTTTAGCATACATCAATTGTAAATAAACTTTGAGGTTATGCAGGCAAGATGTATAGAGTATTAATGCGCGCGAATAAGTTACTACTCCCGTTGTATAGAGGGCACGTGTATAGCTTGAGCAACACATGAATGACATGTGTATAAACATAGTGAGCGACTCTTGACTTTCGGCCGTCTTGTGTGTGTGTGGTCCGGTCTCAGTGCACGAGTAATTTCTTTCGGCCCGCTGTCGCAGAGCGCATGCGCGTCTCTACAGAGACATAAAAGTTAGCCTTTCTGCCGTGATATCGCGGCAGGAGGGACGTACTTTCGGCATAGTATGAAGAAAATATTTTTTTATATATTTTTTTAAATCAAGAAAGCTTAAAAACTATAAGAAGAATAATCATGCCTACTTTGTCACTTTAAAAAAATATTGAAAAAACATATTTACATAGAAAAAATAAAAATCTGGTGCATTTGAGGGTCTAACCAATCCTACAAAAGATTACGAGCCAAATTAGGAAGATCGAGGGTCAGACCCAGATCGAATCGGGATGTAATGGCCCACATATACATGTATATATATATATATATATATATATATATATATATATGTATGTCAAAGGGTCGATATGGGGTCCACGAGAACGTATTTAAATTTAGGTGTACATAGATCTACATTGCGTAATAGAAGTATACAAACCTATCGAAATCACTATGTATATCGCCAAAAAATATATATAATCAAATTTAGGTTTTTTATGTGAATGGGTTAAAACAAGTACCACATATATTTATGCATTGGTAAATCCTAGGACCACTATTATTTGCAGCAGGCCTTTACACTGAGAGAAATCGTGATAGTGTAATCAACTTTAAATCCATATCTGTAGATTTTTAGTCCATGTAACAATTTGAATAGTTATTTTTATTGATTTAATAGTTAAATTAACAACGTTATTGTTACTGTAACTAATTCTATAGTTGGCACAACATAATGTCGTAGTTACTTTTACAGTGAATATATAGTGAAATAAAACCTTAGCTATTTTCTTATAGTTACTGCAACTTTATTATTGTTGTTGCAATGACCCTTTCAAAGTTGTTGAATAATTTCTCAAATAATGCTATGATTGTGATGATGTTTTCTATGAATAGTACTTCGCATCTGTCGCTAAGTTTTCGAAACAATATACTTTTTGTTGCGATAACTATTAGTAACTTCTGCATTGACTATAAATGATCAGTACAGATAACAATTTAAAAATAGCTGAGGTTGTATTTCACTATAAATTTATAGTTACTAGTATCGTTTTTTCTCTCGGTGTTCGTAGATTCCCTCAAATTATATCGACCAAGAGATGCGATAGCAACTTAACTTAAGAAACTTAACAAAATATAATTAGATCTGAGACTAATGAAGAGCATCAAATAGTTCTGTACTATATATTAGACTTTCGGGAAAAATAAAACTGGTCAAATCAGTTCATGGTCAACTGGTCAATCAGAGAATGGATAACTCTACAGCAATGTCTTCGACAGTTATGATTTTATTTAAAGTTCTTGGTATAAACCATTAATTGCTCATAAAATGACGACATCATGCATTCACAATTAAAAATGAATGTGAGGCTTGTATTATTTGCAATTTACCAAAGAAATTTTTCGTTATGTATTGTAATGGTACATGTCGAGACCAGTCCGTGCGTTGTAAGGGTAATTGCGGGGACCGTTTTCTTTTTTTCTCAGGGTCGGTCCCGACATTCACCGATACAACGTTAGGGTCAGTACCGGCATGTATCATTACATATAAGAACACACAATAGTTCATCTCTCTGCTCACAAGCATAGAAAGTGGATACGCTTTATTAAGTCTCTTTGCGACTTGTTAGCATTGTGAGACACGATCGTTGTCTAATGGCTAATATCGTAAGATTTTAATCGAGCCGATGTCGAAACGACCGAGCAACTGAACTTGTTTTGACCTACGCTTATTGAGCTAAGCAAGTGTAAGAATATATCGATACCTATGTTCGTAAAATTTCAAGATTTGTTTAATATAGAAATGTAATATAAGAATGTCGATACGAACAAGGAAAACATTTGCTTACAGCTGCGTTATTCATAGTTAATCAGAATATGGATAAGTCTGCAATAATATATTTGATAGTTATGATTTGATTTAAATAAAGTCTTTGGTACACTGCAAAAACAAAGCGTGTTGCCAAGTGTGTTGTTTCCTATCATTTACATTGTAGTCACTTTTTACACATTTACAAGCGTGTTCTTTTAACATATCATTACCATGGATAAACAACACGCTTGAAAGTGTGTAAAAAGTGACTACAATATAAATCATAGAAAACAACACGCTTGTTTTCGCAGTGTATAAAACATTGATTGTCCATATAATATATATTATAAGGACAAATAGCTACATGATGCGTTCACAATTAAAAATGAAATGAGGCTTATATTATTTGCAATTTACCAAAGAATTTTTTCATTATGCATTGTAATGGTACATGTCAGGACCAGTCCGTGCGTTGTAAGGGTAATTGCGCGGACCGTTTTCTATTTTTTCAGGGTCGGACCTGACATTCACCGTTACAACGTTGGGATCGGTACCGGCATGTATCATTACATATAAGAACATACAATAGTTCATCTCTCTGCTCACAAGCATAGAAAGTGGATACGCTTCATTAAGTCTCTTTGCGACTTGTTAGCATTGTGAGACACGATCGTTGCCTAATGGCTAATATCGTAAGATTTTAATCGAGCCGATGTCAAAACGACCAAGCAACTGAACTTGTTTTGACCTACGCTTATTGAGCTAAGCAAGTGTAAGAATATATCGATATCTATGTTCGTAACATTTCAAGATTTGTTTAATATATCGACACTAACGCTCGCAAAGTTTCAAGATTTGTTTAATATAGAAATGTAATATAAGAATGTTGATACGAACAAGGAAAACATTTGCTTACAGCTGCGTTACTCATAGTTAATCAGAATGTGGATAAGTCTGCAACAATGTATTTGATAGTTATGATTTGATTAAAATAAAGTCTTTGGTATAAAACATTGATTGTCCATATAATATATATTATAAGGACAAATAGCTACCTCATGCGTTCACAATTAAAAATGAAATGAGGCTTATATTATTTGCAATTTACCAAAGAAATTGTTCGTTATGTATTCTAATGGTACATGTCGGGACCAGTTAGTGCGTTGTAAGGGTAATTGCGAGGACCGTTCTGTATTTTTCCAGGGTCGGACCTGACATTCACCGTTACAACGTTGGGATCGGTACCGGCATGTATCATTACATATAAGAACATACAATAGATCATCTCTCTGCTCACAAGCATATAAAGTGGGTACGCTTCATTAAGTCTCTTTGCGACTTGTTACCATTGTGAGACACGACCATTGTCTAATGGCTAATATTATAAGATTTTAATCGAGCCGATGCCGAAACGATCGAGCAACTGAACTTGTTTTGGCCTACGCTTATTGAGCTAAGCAAGTGTAAGAATATATCGATACCTATGTTCGTAAAATTTCCAGATTTGTTTAATATATGGACACTAATGCTCGCAAAGTTTCAAGATTTGTTTAATATAGGAATGTAATATAAGAATGTCGATACGAACGAGGAAAACATTTGCTTAAAGCTGCGTTATTCATAGTTAATCAGAATATGGATAAGTTGCAACAATATATTTGATAGTTATGATTTGATTTAAATAAAGTCTTTGATATAACACATTGATTGTCCATATAATATATATTATATGGACAAATAGCTACACCATGCATTCACAATTAAAAATTAATATTAGGCTTATATTATTTGCAATTTACCAAAGAATATTTTCGTTATGTATTGTAATGGTACATGTCGGGACCAGTTAGTGCGTTGTAAGGGTAATTGCGGGGACCGTTTTCTATTTTTTTCAGGGTCGGACCCGACATACACCGTTACAACGTTGGGATCGGTACCGACATATATCATTACATATAAGAACGTACAATGGTTTATCTCTCTGCTCGCAAGCATGGAATGAAAAAAAAACTAATTATTTTGTGCTCGATCTCTTTTATAATTGTGTATATGATAAAGTCGAAAGTGATATCAGGAGAATGACGAATATACGGTTTAAGTTACAGATGCTTTCGGGGATTAATTGCAAATAAAAGTTAAACATTTTATTGGGAACGACGTTCAAGAGGAACTGATTCTTTAGCAAATTTAAAAACCTGTCTCAAGATATTTGACATTCATATAGAGGTCCCATTCAATATCGAAGGTTGATTTGCCATATGCGAAAGAAATCTGTTAAAACAGCCTGTTTTCGATGAAACTGTATACGACAGACCGAGGGGCAGTTTGTTCATAATTCTAGTAATTCTAAATTAAGCGTAAAATGAGTTCACGTTCAGATACGATTGGTAACATCAGAACTAATTTCTAGATTCTGGATTGCCATAACCTCCCCGTGATCCGAAATATGATCGGTCCCCATAATATCCTTTTTACACGTAATAAACTAGGTCCCCGTAATATACAATATACATAAATGGAATTGTGGGGACCGGTACCGGAATGATCCCTTTCATATAGAAAAATATCGGGACCGTCCCCATATGTGCCAAATGTCCCCATAAGTACCACAAAACCTCCGATATGGACCTGGAATGTACCCTTTGACATACATATATATATATATATATACGTTACAATATATATATATATATATATATTGTAACGTGGTCAAATTTTCATGCTTCACGCAAGCTCCTCGCGATGCGACAACTCTCGACAGATCCGCAGGGCCTCGCAAGAACATCGAATATTTTACTAATTCCCGCTTATTTTATTTTTTTTTATTCATGTACGAGAGACGAGGGGTTATCAACGAGCACTCTTCGATCTTTCTTCGCCGGATTCCCTAAAAACATCGAGACCGAGTACGCTCACGAGGCGTTTAATAACGCTCAGGAGGCGCCATTCACTCCCGAAAACATCTTACCAGGCATGGAATCTGCAGTACCGTCGTTGCACCTCCCGTCGATCACCTGTTTACGCCATCGTATATTGCGCTGCGCTGCGATTTCCCGTTTTGGACTTCGCGCGCCAGAAGCGCCAACTATTTAGCGCCTTTAATAGTTCGCGAAAAGTTAGGGTTGGCCACCTGACTTTCCGCCGGCAAAATAATTAGAGTAGGGATGAGAAGGCTAGTGCTTCCGTGAGGAACACTTCTCGAGGCTGTTCCGAGAAAACCTTCGTGACGAGAGGAGCCTGTGACCTAGGGTATTATTGGGAAAAATTATTGTCGAGGTAAGCCCCGTCTCTTTGATATTTCTCTAATAAATAAATATCGGGGACGACGATACTTCGCGCGTGATCGAGCCCGCGAGCTTATTTTGTTCGTGATTTTGTATTGTTTAAGTCCCGCGTGGCTTTACGGCGAATTTGTTGTTCTCGCGAGGGTTAAATTAATTATAAATGATCTTACTGTCGGGAGTACTGCCCGGAACATGCCATTTTCGTGTTTCTTTTGTTATTTCCCTCGTATATTCGGGAATAGTTACTGTGCGCGGGAACGATTATTTTGTCCGAGTGAGTGTGCTTCGCGTAACATCTTTCTGTTGTAAGCAGTGGACTGAGTAGCTGCATTTTTATCGGGGAGAGCGTGCGTGTCGCGAAAAGTATGTAAAGTTGTTTGACGCGAGTGTAAGAATCGTTCCCGTGGCACGCTGTAAGTATGAGAGAGAGAGAGAGAGAGAGAGAGACGGCCGAGAGCGCGTCGCTTAGCGAGAATGAGAGAGAAGCGCGCGATCTCTTTTCCTTCAAGTAAAATATATTGTCTTAAATCAGATTTCCCTCGTTATTCCCTCGTTTTGGAGAGAGGGTACTTGGGGTTTTTCATTTTATTGCTTATTTAACAAGTCAGGTGGATCCGCGGAACCATCCTGAAAGAATTAGAAGCTATTAATCGTTTTGACTATTTGCAAAATATAATTCCCGCTCTCTCTCGTGTGTGTGTCATAGCGTGTTGGTGCGAGTGCTGAGAGCCGCGCCGTGCGGTACCTCACAAAGGTCATCGAGGCCTATTGATAAAGTCGTGGGAGAATTATTTCCTTTCTCCCTCTTAATTTGTTAAATTAAAATAAAGAATATCTTTTATTATTTTGGAACTCCCTCGAAAAGATTGACTAATGGTTGTTTTATTTTCTGCACGAGAAGAGCTATCAGAATCCCGCCACTCTACATTTCTTGACGGCTGCGGCTAGTCCGGCAAAGCAGCTTGGTCCCTGAACATCGCGAGTTTTTCCCGGCGCGTAATATTTTTCGCGCCTGGCGCCCTGGGTAAAAATAAAGGGAAAAGCTCGGGACTTTAGCTTTGTAGTGCGTTTGGCATTTTTGGGGAAATTTACACTACAATATATATATATATATATATATATAGCTATATACTAGGATTTTATTGTGGCTCGCGCGCTGCGCGCGCTCGCAATCGCCCCTCACCCAAGGGTGCAACCTCGTAAGGGTGCCCCCCACCCTTGGGGGACCTATGTTTGTGGAAAAGAACTTAGAATAATTCGGGCTCGGGGGTTGGCGGAAAGGGGTGGGGCTAGCCCCAAGCCTTTAGCCCCACCACCTTCCGCCAAGCCCCGAGCCCGAATTATTCTAAGTCCCTCGATTCTTGACACGGTGGCGGCGGCGGCGGCGAGATCTTTTTATAATATAGAGAGATATAATATAACGTCAACTTCCAATAAAAAATTATGATTAATTTATTTTCAATTAATCGATTAGAATCGAATATTTATTTTTTCCAAATGAATCTGTTTGAATTTTTTTGCGCAGGGTTAAAAATACGTAGCGGAATGTTTAAGATCCATGATAGATGTCTGTCAAGTTGTGTGTGCCACGACAAGCACAGATTGAAATAAATATTTGGTATATTATTTTTGGCTATTAGTGTTGCTCACATGATTTTATATTTTTGAACATATTTTCTGCATTAACTTTTCTTGTCAGAAGTGAGTGAAAAATAAATAACCACACCTTTTCTCAATCTAATTCGCAGAATCACCAATGTATGAGGAGATAGAAGATTTCAGAGAGAAGTATTGTTACAGATGAATTTGTAAATACGGGACGTTTTGTGCAGCAAGTCGGGAGGATGGAGTACGCGAGTGGGATGTCGTGAAATTGGTGCGGGTACGATGGTGATGGTACCAGTGGTAGCGCAACGTAAAACTAATAACTCTTCTATGACAAGGAATAAATGGTGCATCCGGAATCTCCCTTGGTAGCCACAAAACCTTCAGCCCGCTGATTGCCACTAAATTGCGAGAGTCGCCTGGTCCTGTCGTCCGTCTCGCTCTCTCGCAGCCCCGCCTCGAGGTGTCGAGGGAGTCTTGTACGGAAGAATGGCAAAAGGACTTGGGTTAGCTGGCAAGATAATTCGACTGTCTTTGTTGATCTTCACCCTCAGCTCCCAAGCTCTTCTTATTCCGCTTTTCTCTTCCATTTCTTATCCCGACGTGCTGATCTTCACCGTTCTTTCCCTTAGAAAGACCAAGACAATTTCTGCCGGATTGTTTTGCAATAGCCGATACAACCGTACCGATTTGCAATCGGCATGAGAATTAAGCCGGTATGCTTCCTGTCATCTCTTCGACAGTCTCGATTTTCACACATGTATGGAAAAAAATAATGAGTTGACATAACCAATAAATGGGTTGGCACAAACAACCGATTATACCTATTTCACTAACACGACCAAGTTTAGTTATAAGAATAAGGAGAATTAATTGCACGAACCATTTTTCTTTGGTAGATAAAGTAATACTTGCAGTAACCAACTATTTTGCAACCTTACCGATCATTTGAATATTTATGATCTTATGTGTGATGATGGCAATATAATTCTAATACCTCAACCATTAAATTTGTCGCGCTTATGATTTCGCATGAACTAATTGTAAATAGTTGAGGTTACTATTAAGTAACACAGAAATTAATTTATGAATTACCGCAAATAATATCGGAGAGTCAGGATACAGTAAACTGAAAAGGTGGTTATCACAACGAATCTTTTCTTTCCATGTGCGAGTCGAGTCGATACGCGGGAATCACCACGACCTCACCTATTCGTCAGGTTCTGTAGCTGGTTGGTCTTCTACCAGCTTATTCGCCGTGTCCAGTCATCCCAAGCCATCGGGAACGACGTAAGATATCGCCGAGCCAATCCCCTTGAATGTATCTTTTTTCCCGTCCCTCACGATTTTCCCATTTCCCAACGCCATTCCCCAACCCGAAGCAAACGATTCTTTCACTTTCCCGAACCCGAGGAATTTTCTTTTTTCATCCTTCCTGACGACAAATGACAAGAGAAAAATTTCGACAATAGCGGTATTTTATAATATAAAAATTCTCGGTGGGGAAACTGTGTCCCATAAAAAAAAAGTAACTCTCGAGACGATGGTGTGACTGTGGTGAGAGGGTCAGCGATGTAGCAGCAGCAATATACGTTCTCCGGGAGGTGAAAGGTAATCAGTTCAAGTTAAAACACGCAGGATGCAATCAGCCCGCGTTGTGGTTAAGCCGTGTTGCCCACTTCAGCCAATTCAAGTTCGGGGGAATACGCATGGCAAGCCATGATATATTATACCCTATAATGTTTTTTTTTCCTTTTTCGTTTATATTCGACTTCGTTGTTAAGACCCCATCAAGATATTAATTTCATGGGCACTTGAGTGCACGCGATCCGAAGGGCTGTTTATTGATTTCCTCCTCAGCACTGTTGGGGATCAACTTGACTGCCGTCAGTCTGCACCCCAACCCTGTGACTACCACCCAGTTTCATATCTTGTACTGATCTACCTCTTATCGCGGCAACTTCTTTCGAGTAGGTAGTTATGTCACCAGCGAAACATGGGTACCTACTGATTGGAATCATATATAATAATCATATATATACATTTCTTCACGAGATACTAAGAATATCTAGGGTTTCCTAAATACTCTTGCGAACATTGACTGAATATTCGATATTGGCCATTGTGTCCTTCGTGTTCATTCCAGAGCCAAATCAAATTTAAAAATCGGTGGGTCAACTCCTGAACAAACAAAAAAAATCATAAAACTTTATTGAGCTAAATTGCCACTCTAACTATTGAATTGCTACACGAACTTAATTCAGCTATAAAAAAAGTCGCGTCGAATATTATTTTTAGTTGAGTTAATAATATCAGGATTAAAGTCATTTTTTTAGTGTGATATGCTTACAAAAAGAATATTAGAAAATCGATTTTGTGATGGAAGTCCTGGTCGAGATACTGCCGAGATTAAATGCATAATTTTCGAGTAATAGCGACTAGAGACGTATGCATTTTTATCCGCGACCTCTTTCATTGGTTCTAGTTAGGCCGTAAAAACGGTGATTGTGGATATAAGCTGACAAATTAATTCTGATACCTCTATATCCAGAATTGTTATATCTAAATCTGTGTCGGAATTTGAATCACAGAATGACGGCGGGCAATTTCTTCCTTCCTCTACAAACGAAAGTTATGCAATTTGCAATGGAACAGTGACTTGACCTTTTCCATCTCTGTGTCTGTTCTCCCCTTTTCAGCCTCAAGTTCCGAAAGTGAAGACTCGAGAGCGAAGACTGGAGATAGGAACACAACATTTGTCCGCTCTGATTTCCAGTTGTGTCGTGGATAGTATGTCGCCATTCCGCATTCCATCTCAGCTGGTGGTATCCGGCCGGGAAATGACGATCGCCGTAAAGGAGCTCCCCGAAGAAAAATTAAATATCTTCGCAACAGCTATAAAATGGGAAACTTTAGAGGATTGTGTGCGCCTCGGTGAAGCTAGTCTGCAGTCCGGGGGCCGAGGTCGAGGTGGGGTTGTCGATACCGCTACGAAGAACTTGCGTGGGAAACTGGGGGCAATAAAGACGAGGCAGTGCTCCCCACTGACCAACACTCGGGCGCGACCCTCCGATCCTTGACCCGTGCCCCAACCCCCGGACGCGTATCCAACTCTCGCTCTTGCCACATTGAAAACTCGCATCGATTAACGGATAACAGAAAAATGGTACGACGTCTTGGATCGCGTGTCGCTTGGTTTTAGTGCCTCGGTTATAGTGAATCTAAAAAGTGTTTGCTCGCGATTATTTTACCACCAACAGCAGCATCAGCGTCAGAGGCAATAGCAGCATTATGTTACCCAGCCCCAACGGGTAATGCCATGGAATCTACTCACTGCAGGTGTCGACGATTCTTCTTCCTTTTACTGCGGCGTCGATTTGAGAACTTTTAATACTTGATGGAGCGCTGCCGGCGTAGTAGCTCTCTCGGTAGAATGATGCTGGCTGACTGGCTGGTGAAGCTTGGATTGAGCTCGAGAGTGGCGGCCTTCTCACCTCTTCTCACCACGACCTTCGCACTCTCGACTTTCCCCGTACGCGCGAATAACGAGAGGTTTATAGAGAAAACTTTGGCTCGTCGAGTCCGTGGATTAGTGGTTCGCCAAAGTATTATTAAGTACCTACCTCAGCTACCTACGTCAGCGCGAAACCAACGAAATAACGCCCAGAACCTTTCACCACGCGAAATCATACAAGAACAGCCTACTATCTCTATTATCCTATGGTACTTGAACTTCTTCCGACAGAATATCAGTTCTGGCCACTCTTTAGTTTTTACTAACTTTAAAGGTTTCGAATTAAGAAAAAGTTTTGATTTTATATGTTCTAAAATGTAATAAGTTACTATTTCACATTTTCTCGATTACAATGATAAAGTTTATATGAGTCTATACGAAGCCTGCTGTTTCACCAGTTGAAGCCATAACTTCTTTTGAGAAATTTCTAGATATCAACGTCTTAAATTGATATTAAGTACTTATAAATTAATGAAACAGATAACGGTGCATGAACAGTTGGCGTGCGGCTCCGGTGATCACCGAAGCAGGCTTTTTCGCGGTCAGTACTTGGATGAGTGACCGCTTAGCCGCGCGCTGCCTGACCCGTCGACCATTGAGCGAGAGACTCGTTCTTCTTAGACTTTGGTGTTTCTGCACTTGTAGTGTAAAAAGTGTAAAAACTCCGGAGAATCAGTAGAATATGGCCGTCTTTATCAATTCGAGTTATTTCGCGGATTCCCGTGCCCTCGGCGAATGCGATACAGTGGTAGTAGTCGTCCGCTGACGCAACCTGTGAAATGCGGATAGGGAAGTATAAGTTCAGGAAAAAGGTAAGGTAAAACCCTCATGAGTGTATCTCAGATTTGGAACTAAAGAAACTTATTAATTAATCTAAGATAACATATCTTATATGGCTTTGGAATAATTAAAAAATTGCAAGCAGATGCTAAGCGTTACCGACGGTAGGGTAACTATATCTGTTTGTAGCTGCGAACTATTTATTCAAAATTTCAAAGGTTTGCGGTTGGATCTGTAATTATTGAAACCGCCTCATTATTTTATGGTTTCACTCCACTCGAAGAAACCGAAGAAGTCGTGGCATTTGAATGTGACAACTGTTGATCCGTGCAACTAATTTTACCGTTACATTATTTTTTTCTATTCGTTGATGACAGTTACGGTACTACTGTAACTATGGTAACTTGAAAAATATAATCGAGATTTTTGGCCTACTATTTATTGCGACTATAAAAAAATAATCGCATGGACGTAAAATGCATAATCGCTACTTTATACTTACTCGTATTAGATTTTTCTTTTGAGTGTAAATAATTACTGTAACACCGGTAACGCGAAGTAGCACAAAAAAACCACATACACTCACATCTGTATCCATCCACTTATTGTTCGTGCAAAAAGTACCGGCAGACGAAAAGACGGAAGCGAAAGAAGGGAAAAGTGGAGGAGGAAGTTTCGAGTTGGGAGGAAAGTGCCTCCACACGAAACCATCCTTCTCAGAATGTCTACATCCAAGTGGAGTTTCGCACGGAGTACGCGTACCTGCCACTTTTTAAGTGCCTTCGATTTTCCCTCTCGTGCGCTCTCGTTCCTGACTCCAAGCCCATTCGCCTACCATGCGGAACCTCCTACTTCCTTTCGCTTCATCCTCTTTTTTATTCCCTGTACATAGGAACATCTCGTTGAAAATTGCCCCACCTCCATCGCCTTCATCCCATCTACGCGATTGGCCAAATAGAACACGCGCACATCTTATCCGCTGTACAAAAGATGGCCAGCTCGGGGGCGTAAGACCACAGCAGATCGGACTTAATCCAGGTAGATAACCGGGGATATATACAAGCTTTCTACGAAACTCTTACTCCTGTCGACCACCTCCGCTACACTCGGTGATGGACAGAACGCAATATCTATTAGCGCACAAGGCAATGAAGGTGAAAAACAATTTAACGGATCCCGATTCGGATATATATATATATATATATATATGTATTAAAAAAGTATTACGAAGTAGAGACTAATAGTACAAATGAGATGGTTTCGAAGGGGGAGAATGGTAGATGGGGTTTCCGAGCGAAATAGAATCTGCCGGGTCACCGGATCAGTTGTTCGTATCGAACGCCGTACGTATTGACCACCTATTAAACAGACGGAAATTCTCGGGTAAAAAAAAATCACACCGTGATCCATAGGATTGGCACGAGCTGACGGCCCATGAAATGAGCAAGCCTTCCCTTGACCCCTCGAGTGACCACGTGGTTCGTCCGTTCGGACGTACGTCGTGGGCATTCTCGTCCCTTGAGCAGTCGGTGCGCGCAATCCGTCGAGCGTCGCGTCTGGACCCAGAGTCGGAGTCTCGGCGACAGTCGGCCCCTCATCCCCCGTTGATATATATCCGTGAGCTACGTACAGGGGACAACGTCCAGCCATCCGGCTGCACTGGCGTGCGAGACCCTTCCACGTCGACATATATTTTTCTTCTCTTCTACTCTAATTCGCTTCATCTTTTCGTTCCTCCGGCAGTGACATCTACTTGGCAGGCATTGGATACAGCAGACGCCTTCCAACGTCCGTTGAAAATACCATTTACAAAGACTACGTCTGACGCGTTCATATACGTATGGCGACCACTCGCTATACATACTCACTACTCTATATCTATATAGTTAAGCTACAGCTTCTTTACATCCAGTCGATGGTCGCCGCGCAGGATGAAATCGATTTTTTTCCTTTCTCCCCGAAGCAACTGCCAGGGATTTTATAACGCCCGAAGACAAGCAATTTCGAGTTACGGCACGATAAAACGCGCCGTGCCAATGCGATTGGGACCGTGGAGAACGGGCGTTTTTCTCACTCGCTCTCTCGTTCCAACGGATTTTTACAAGCTCCGTGCGCTCTGGCTATACGAAGGGATAGATGAGATGGACATAGTTGAAATGATTCTACGATCGCTAAGGGACATAAAACGAAACAGTCATAAAAATAGCCAGAAAATGGATGAGCTCTGTAAAATTAAGCGAACCGCACAGGAGCTGCGAGATCTTGACCCTCCTTTTTACCGACAATACAACGTGAAAGCTGCAGTTTGCAAATTGTTTTTTAACATGATTCCCGACGTGTAAAGTTACCTTGTAACTGTGCGACCGGAGTAGCTAGCACAAGCAACGTACTACGTGATTGAGCGAAATCGAGGTACGCAGTCGATCTATCGCAGAGGGAGCCCACCCCTGACACTGCTGAGCGAACGCGTTTACCATGTCTCAGTTGATCGGGCACGTATGCTCTCGTGATTCACAGACAAAGTTCCGAGTTAGATTTTTGCCGACAGAGAGAGGGAGAGAGGGAGAGAGGAAGAGAGAGAAGAGAGAAGAGGGGTCGTCCCCTGTAATCGATTCCACGTTCGAGTTCGGCGAATGGTTATTCGCACACGCGCAGGCACAGATTCACACGCATGCATTTTCCAGTTAGTTCTCATAGCTGATGCGGCAACTCGCTCGTTACCGACAACCGAACAATTTTCCAAATTCTCCGATGCCCAGTCCCAGTACCATTCGAATTTAGCGCACAGCGTTAGCAGCAACGTCAGAATCCACTGGTCCCAAGTCCTATTGCCGGATGCCCGGTGGTCGCGGAGCCGCAATTCCCTAATCGAAGAGTTAATTAGTACGAGGATCGCGCCTCGACTGTGCCTGCGACCGGCCGCACGCAGGCGCCAATCGCTTTCGTGCAAATCTCCGAGTAATTTCCTCTAGGCTTCATAACGCACGGAATGCCATGCCGTATGCTATTTCCAGACTCCAGTATGCAGTATACATATGCCACGAGTATTTACCGTGGGTTGCGGTGCGACTCGATTTTGTCGGACCAATGTAGCCTAGCAAGAAAATGTAACTCTGCATCTAGCTTTCGACTTCAACCCTCTCTCTCGCTCATCGCTATTGCAATGTTTTGTCGAGTTTCACCAAACCGCTTCCTGTCTCTCCCTCTTCGTATTAACTCTGCGGTCTAACTGCTATGGATGAGCAAAAGATTTCCCACAAATTACAGCTCCCCGAACCCTTTCTCTTGTACTTCTCCTATTTGCGTCAGTCTTCATAGTTGTAGAATTGATTCTCTGTTACTAGGACAGTCAAAGAGGATGTGTTCTTTGTCATCGTGTCTGAAACGAAGATTTTTCGCTTCGCCGTCGAAAGAGGCTTTGAACTACCATCATCATTCGATATCGTTTCGCCCTTTCCTTCGCGGAGAGCTACCTGGCAAACTCCCAGCCCTCTTCGCTTTTCTTCGAATATTCGGTAGTTTGGTCAAAGAGCTCCTTTCACCCACTCTCGAAAACTCGAATTAGACCTCACGCAGTCGCAGACCCTGATTCGCTGTTAGTATCAAACGGGATGTAATAGCGGTCTTCGGGAGACAGCTTTTGATGAATAAGAAAGGAGCTGAGTATAAAATGTGTACACATCGCGCAACGGAAACATTGCGACATCGAGTTGGAAGATGGTTTCAAGTAAAACCTGTATTGCTTTTTGGTTTGTGTAGCCGAATGTATATTTATTTATGAGAAAGGTTGATTTATTTTTACATGCGAGATTTGGGACTTGTTTTGATAGCTAATTTGATACAAACTGGTAAATCCACATCTTCAGCATACACCGAGTCCTTAAGCAATTTTCACTAAACACATTGAAAAAGTTTTGATCGAATAGCTCGAATCTTCATAAAAATCGAGCGTCAAGTAAATTTTTGTAGAAATTAAAAATCTTATTATATTTTACCATGTTATTCGATTACTGATGAAATTGCAGCAAGCAATGTGTCATAAGTGCTTAAATTGTATACCAAATTCAATGTGTACTGCTAACATTGATAAAAAATATAGAAGTTTGAATTTCGCAAGTCTGATACACGCACTTATATATACATTCTTTATAAATGTCATTCTTAGACGTGTCGGAGTATCTATAGCATTGTAGCATTAGGGTTTCTATTCTTATCATGAAAAAGAAAACGCCCTCCCTGACCCGAGCAGAAATACAATCCGACAACCTGATGTTCCATGTGGACCGAACCAGGTATTAGTAAGGTATGCCTTATCAGGCGTGCCTGACCAGAACTTAATCTGGAACGGACCTAATGTAGGATATTTCAGTTCAGGAAGACTCTACGTCAACAGGTAAATGTATATTTTGCCTATCCAAATGTATATGGGGGATTCCACGGGACTTTCGCCACCCCGAAAAAAAAAAATCTCAAATTTTTTCTAAATATCAGATTCAATGGTGTCTATTGATGGACCAAATTTCAAAATTCTAAAAAAATATTTGACCGGATATGCAAATTTTTCCGTTTTTTATCGTTTTTCATTTAATCTGTAATATCTCAGAAACTATTGATCGTATCGAAATCATTAAAAGACGAAAATGTGCATTTTTTTATGGCCAACAAGAAAAAAATATATTCAAAATTAAGTGCTTAATTTCAGGTCACATTTTATGGAAGAAACAACAAAATTATTTTTTTTTATGGTTGGACTTCAGATTTTTTCATCGGACAAATTGTCTCGGAATCTTTAAGTGATCGCCGAATTTTGAGTATTTTTTTTTTCATGGGATGGCCCAATGCTGTGACGTTACAGCAATTTGAATGTTTTTAATATATAAAAAAAATCCATATTCAAAATTAAAATTAATTAAAATGGTTGGACTTCAGATTTTTTCATCGGACAAATTGCCTCGGAATCTTTGAGTGATCGCCGAATTTTGAGTAAGAAAAAAAATACTCAAAATTCGGCGGTCACTCAAAGATTCCGAGGCAATTTGTCCGATGAAAAAATCTGAAGTCCAACCATTTTAATTAATTTTAATTTTGAATATGGATTTTTTTTTATATATTAAAAACATTCAAATTGCTGTAACGTCACAGCATTCGGCCATACCATGAAAAAAAAAATACTCAAAATTCGGCGATCACTCAAAGATTCCGAGGCAATTTGTCCGATGAAAAAATCTGAAGTCCAACCATAAAAAAATAATAATTTTGTTGTTTTTTCCATAAAATGTGACCTGAAATTAAACAATTAATTTTGAATATATTTTTTTTCTTGTTGGCAATAACAAAATGCACATTTTCGTCTTTTAATAGTTTCGATACGATCAATAGTTTCTTAGATATTACAGATTAAATGAAAAATGATAAAAAACGGAAAAATTTGCATATCCGGTCAAATATTTTTTTAGAATTTTGAAATTTGGTCCATCAATAGACACCATTGAATCTGATTTTTAGAAAAAATTTGAGATTTTTTTTTTTTCGGGGTGGCGAAAGTCCCTTGGAATCCCCCATATATACTTTTTCCAGGGATTAATTTAGAACAGGCTAAATAAGTTCGAATTCCAATTTTTTTAAAGTTTAAAAAAAGATTACTCAGAAGCGATATTTTTAATTAATTTTTTTCGTTCATATGTGAATGTTATGATCGGTCTGACAATATTCAGGTTATAGTCCGAGCCGAATCAGGCACTTAACTATAGCCGGATCAGGATCACATGTGCAACATCTCCTACAGCCCCAGAATGACCCAAATCAGTTGGACTGACATGGGCTGGATATCAATCTAGGGCACGCCTGATCAGGGCCATATTCTAACCGGATCAGATTTGTGGCCGGTATGAGGTAACAGAAACGGACGGAAAAAAAACTACAATACATTCAGCACAATCATCTTGCCTGTTGTGAATCTCGCAAACATCGCGCCCGTTACTTCCACTTCTATTCTATTTCTGCCGTATAATTCTAGTTCGCTTTACCTGTAAAGCGCGCGATGAATAGTGACGTGGTTTCCTCAGCTTGAATTTTCAACTTTCTTTTCTCGATCTGTTGGATGAAGATTTTTTTGACATGACAAGTTGCTTGGAATGGGCTGTAGGAACGACAAATCAACGCTGCCGCTTCTTGCACGGTGTAACGATGTCCCAAGGCAAGCCCGACAAGATGTGTCTAGAGTACCTAATTCAGCTGAGTGCCACTTTAGAGATACGCGCATGTCCTCAACGTGAATGAGGATCTCGGGTAGTGCGGTGTGTTCTCTCGAGAAGTGAGAGAATGAAAGAAAGCGTCGGGGTCCTCGAAAAAGTGCATTGTGACCAGATTCGGTTATTCGGGGTCGTCTACTCTGGTGTACCACTACTCCCAGGCCTCGAGTTTCTTTCGATTGTTTTTCTTCACTTACACGGCAATGACGAAGTTTCGCTCGTTCCATTCGGAAGTGGAAAAGTGCGGCTACGATGCATGGCTCTCGTCGTCGGTGTGAATCAGGGTCGAGAACAGTAAAGAAATAAGAAAGAAGACGCCTTGGGAAAAACGAAAGACAAGATGTAAGGTTCGTCGGTAGTTGGACGGCGTCGCCTATCGGACCAACGAGGTGAGTTGAGACACCGAGTGGGATAGCTGTCTGTAGGTCGATGTGATTTTCCCAGGAGAGCTTGGTGATGGCGTTCGGGATGTACCGATGTCCAGAATCCCGCGAGATGCAGCAAGGGTTGGCAACGAACGAGGGATGGTCCTACGCAGTAGGAACGTCAGTCCATATTAATGCCATATTCGCTGATTCAATACATGCGGAACATGGTGACAATCGCCATACGGATATATTCTACCTTGAAGTCTCTGACCTTCGGCAATGAGGAGAAGACGACATCGCATCAAGTTGAAAATGAAACTCGAAGTTGGGCGAGTTGGATAGAGGGTTAAATGCAGCCATGTGAAAAGAGGGAAAATACGCACAGCCGAATTTGTGCCCCTTAATGTTGAACAGGACGGTAACGGGAGAAGCTTTGAGATTGAAACGACAATAACACTGTGTTATTATGTTTTTATTGTTTTCAGTTGTGCACTCACAACAGTGTCTACGGTCCAGCAATCATGCAAAGGGTACTCCGAAAGGAAACCTCGATTCCTCTATTGTTAAGAAGAACGGGAGGACGTGTGAAGAGTCATTAGACAAAGAAAGTGAGTGTCACTCGGTGTTCAAGAAGTGTCCTCTTAATTCTGCGGTGGAACACTCAATTTCCTGGACGAATAGAGGTTCTTGTCCGGTTCCGAGAGCGGTGCGAAGCAAAGAGTGAAAGCTTGGATCTAGTCGACTGGTTCTTGGTGGCTTGGTGTTCCGCGATGTTCTATGAGAAGCATCGTTGCGCCGGTGGAATAAGGCACGGCGAAGGGTGGAGGTTCGACGGGGCGGTAGTGACCGAAGAGAAAGACAGAAAGGTGGAAATAGAGTGGAAGCAGTGGTAGAGAAGAGTAGAAGAGCTCGTAGCTCGGCGAGAGCTGGAATAAAGCGACGATGGAGGCAGAGGTGGATGGTATACCTAGCTACTACGTGGGTCGGGGAAGCCCGGGGCTGGGTCTGGGGTTGAGGCTGAAGCTCCGGCTCGAGCTCGGGTTGGAACTCGAGCTGGCAATAGAAAGCCGGCTGGGCTGCCTGGCTAGTAAGAGGGACGAAGGGAGAGAATTAGTGAACGGGAAAGAGAGTGGCTTGCGGCGGCCACCGTCGGAGCTTCCATGGTCGAGAGAGGGTCGAGGCGACAGCCACGAAGGATAGCTCGCTCGTGTTTGCCATCCTCCAAACAACCTCCAGACATTTTTACCAATTTACTCCTTGCTGGACAGCACCGGCCTGGCCTCACTCCGTACCAAACTAGCTATATCTTCCCAGCGTCTCGTTTCCCGTGTACACCAATCCACCTGCAGCGTGACCCACCACCCAACATCGCGCCTGCACGATACGTTATATGCAATTCTTATTCGCTCTCAGGATTATGTATCTACCTTGGTTTTTTGACCCATTGTATTTTTTTTTCATCTACCACTAGACTGATCATAAGTCACACGTGTTCACAAAATGTTAATCCATCAACGCGCTAATGACTGGGATGAATCGCCGGGCGTTGGCTATCTGGTCATTCTCACTGGTTCAGTCTCATTCACATTTTTTTTATTGTCACGAGGACACGATTCGCGTTGCCGACTAGGGGAAGCCGTTTGTCGAGAGTACCTTGGCGCCCTCTCTGCCAGACTTCTCAGTCTGATACGACAGTCATCGTATATTTCGGGCCAAGGTGGCAGGGGGCCAGATCGTTATTATCGAGGGGTAGATTTCATCGTGAATATTTATGAGGCGGGTTCTTCTGGTTGATGCGAATTGTGAGCGTGCTGTTAGTACCTTGGCTGGGGCCCGTGCGCTTAACCCCCTTTCCCTTTTCCTGCTTTCCTGCACTAGGTAGAAAGGCCCACCTACCCTTACCTCGACTGTAACGGGCCGGTGCCGAAAGAGCCACTCAACGGTCCTGTTAACCACCCTTACTTGCGGTATACTGGATGGGTACCCACTGCTGAAAAATAAATAAGATAAGAGAACTCGAAAGTATATTCTTTGCTCTAATACTTTTCGAGATAAAGCGTGAATAATGAGGAGCTCGCTTGACACATAATTCACGGTACGACGATAAAAAATTAACCCACCGTCGAATAAATTCCAATACATACGGCCACGGCTTTGGAAATGAACAAGGTATTAAAATCTGGATACATGAGTTCGCGTTTAATTTCGCTTCGTAAAAAGCGTTTCGAGTTTTAATGCTCTGTACTAAATGTGATGAGAATAACGAATGCACGTACCAGTCAGTCTGAAAAAAAATGAATAAAGAACGGAAAGGCAAGAAAGAACAGAGTTGAATGCATTGGCCCTTCTGGGTACAGATAGACCGCCCAGGAGAACGGCCCTCTTCATAGGGAGGCAAACCGACGCGTTCCGACTTTAGACATAGTCCATTCCGGTGAACTCGAGGTCTCTCTTTCTCCCTTGATGAAAACTGTGTGCACAGCAGAATAGCCATCAGGAGAGTGCGAGCACAGTCCAGTTTACCTACCTTCGTAGGTTGAACTCGCTGAGGCATTCGAGCTTGCGGTCGCTTCTGATGATTATACGTTGAACGATCCAGGCGTGTTCGCAGCTCAAAGATTGATATGGCAAGAGTATACCCAACGAATTGAACAAGATGTAACGCTTCAGATACTTATTCGCGTTGATGCACAGATGATACGGAAGACCGACGGAAATGACAAGATTTTAGTCTGCCCCAGACCACAAACGGTGAAGTAATATAAGGACCAAGTGGAAAGGAATCACAAGCCTAACGACGACGACAACGGTAATGCTGCTAGAGAGAAAGACGGTAGTGACGGTGATCTCGGCATAAACCCCAACCGAAAGCGGTGCTTGCTAGACCGCAAGTGGCCTCTTCACTGTGGAGAATGCAAACCAGGAGGAGAGGCTACTGCCCCTCACCGGCACATAATCACACTTTAACCCGCGCCAATAAACCGACGAATAACGACGCCGCGAAAGTTGTGCCAAGTAGATAGCACGCATGTACGCTTGTAGCGATGGGTCGATGCAAAGTTTTCATGGGAATGACAAAAAGTTTCAAGCAAGTCTCGGTTTGGATATTGCTTTCCAAGATCTCCTCTAAAAATGCGACCTTGCAAATCATTATTACAGTTATATAAAACTGTACTTTGATATTCCAAGATATTTTCAGAAAAATACATCACTCAACAGGTTAAAAGACTGTATACTGAATACTTTTTACACTCGATGTAATACCGCATCGATAGCTCCTTCATATTCCCTCTGATACAACGCCCTCTCAAATTAGATCCTCGACGATAGAATATAACGACAGGAGGTACGTAAATGCTAGAAATTTGAATGGTGCTGGAGAATAGGGGATCGCGATACGTTGTCTCGATCTCATCCTAGTGATGGTTATGTATACTAACAACAAGGTGCAGTCGACGTCCCATTATTTTAACCTATCGAGATGGAGTGCATACATGCATTTTAACAATTTGCTTTTCTTTCTTCCAGTTTTTTGTTACATATATATATATATATATATATATATATATGAAGCGAGCAGCTGACGCATCTTCTGATATGTCAAATAATATAAGTCAAATGCTTAGAATATAGGATGAGACAATGAGTTCACAAACTTTAGTGGAGCGGAAGATACAGGGTAAACAACATTGCCGGCCTTCTGCAGTTGCATTTCTATGTTGAACAGCTAAAAATCGTAGGTGGTGGTGCGAGGGCATATGCGATTGGTTGATGTTCGAAGCTAAGTCAAAGGAGTAGCATGTATCACTAGCTATGCTTGATACTTGGTTTCCATGATAGTCGATGTAAGCTTCGTCGAATTCCACGCTAACAAGGTTGCAACCACAATAGAGAATAGGAGCTAGAAGGTTGTTGAGACATAATCTCAGCCCTTGAAATCCGACACTGGCAGTAGACTAGTAGAGAGGAAATACACTATCAGATCGGAGGATTTTTTACACCGACTATGATACCAGATTGGAATTTCGAAGAATTAAACAGATGCAATTGGATCCATTTCGAGTTCTTCAATATTTAGGTAGTTCGTGGCAATTAATATACTCATAGAACTAATATTACTCATGACAACTATGGATAAAAATGGTTTAATATTTGCTGGTGCGAATTACTTACATTATTTTTACGTACATCAACTTTTTTCAAGTATTAAATAACTGCCGTAACTATCGTAACTTAAACAAATATTCCTAACCTATGATTTATAGTCACAGTACCCCATTTTTTTCTTCCAGTGTAGACAAGAATTATTGTCTCATTTGTCGTCAGTTCGTGTGCTGCTGGGTCATCTTATTACATAGAGTAAAAAAGGATGCTTTTCCGATATAGCGTTGGCGTAACTCGTCAGCGGAAAAATGCTCGCGCTACTTTAATGGGGCACGACTAACTGAAAAGCGTCGTTGAAGCCCCGACCGATAAACGTATCGTACGAATCCAATCATTTCGAAACCGTGCTCGGTTGAACGCTTCCTCGTGCGAAGTGCATGCTGTGTGTGTGTGTATGTGTGTGTGTATTTTTTAACCTTTTTCTCCCTGTAGCGTTTTGTTTTATTTTCCAGGAAGCCCGGATGGCGAGTTTCGATCCCCATCCTCGCCAGCCATTTATACCCATTTCCGTGGGATTTTGTTTTCGATCACCTTTCTATTTATTCACGGTGTCACGCTACCCACCGATAAATCAACTCGGGTTGGGCGGTGAACGCTGTGCGGTATCCTCCCCCAAGCCTGGCGATTCTCTCCAGGTTGACCAGTATCCCCAGCCAGCACTGAAGAGAAAACTCCCTCGCGAACTCAACCATACATTTCCCTCTCGATCGGCTCCACATATTCTACCGTTTGGAGAACCACCTTTCAATTATTACCACTTGACATTGCAACTGTACAGTTTTATTCCACCCGTACAATATCCATGTTAATAAAACGCAATGCTTCCGGGTATATTAATCCCATCATGAGAATATAACCTCATATTATAAATGCGATATTATGACGCGTTACGGACTGAAGGGTGCTCATTTCAGATGCTTCATTCGATATCACTGCATATAGCTGCATATACTCGTATAATACACGATCGTCCGGTTGACCCTCCGGGCGTATGCAGCTTTCGCTAAAACTGCACTTGCCCGAGCTTGCAGGTTCCAAACCTCCACAGGCTTGGTGTAAGTATGTATTCCTTCATGAAAAACAAAGGAGACGTAGGGGAGAAATAGCTTGGAGAAGGCGGACCACCGAGCTCGCAAACGTGCTGGCTTGGCCGTTCGCCAAATAGCCTATACGTTTCCAGAAACCTATCTGCTTACTCGCGTACCTCGTACCAGCACGATCACCTCTCGCGTGTATTTGTTCGCAACCGTGTACACACTTTACGTTGAAATACTCAGACACGGATGGTGTATTTGAGCCAGCTATCTAGTGCGCTTTCGAGTAGCATTGACGAGCGTTGATATTAATTCTATTCAAGACCTTGGTACTGTTACAATGTTATACAGTGAGAAGATTATGATCGACGTTGCAGTATCGGTTTTAAATTCGTCGGTAGAATTGTCGACCTACCTATTGGTCGCTATTAAAAAAAAAAAATTAACACGTTCAGGCTATTTTTTAGGATCTTTTAAAATTTAAACTCTTAGAAATATTAAGATATTTTTATTGTTTCACTTGAAGGGCCTAAGTTGCCTAAGGCTTGATATTAAAAAGAATGTTTTATTTATGATAACATTGCTTGCACTGAAAAAAATAAATTGTTGGGCGCAACGCAATAGAGGTTTCCGTGTAGAAAAAAAATCTGCCCGAGATTTTTAACAAGATTCTCGCCGGGATTCTCACCGAGATTCGTAAGCATCTCAGTGAGAATCACGGTTGCGCGCCGAACCCAAATTCTTTTAAAATCTGTCTAAGAATCTCGCCCAGCTTCTTATCGAGATTCTTTAGTGGGTAGCTGAAAATAAAAAGAATCTCTATCAGAATTTCGCCCAGCGAGATTCTTTTAATTGAAAATTCTTTTCATTTTGATTGAAAATGAAAAGAATCTATATAAAAAAAGATCTGTCATAAAAATTTCACATTGATCGGCGTATAGTAACCGTCCAAAAAAACATCGTGAAAATAGGCTATTTTTCGGGCCGTCACACTGGAAAGATCCCTTAAGCTGAAGCAGTATTTGCCAACCTCCGCGCGATATTGTCAGGATTTGAAATTTTATTTCAGTGTAAAAAAATGGGGATTCAAGTCTTGCGATTTTACATCGAGCAGCTTTAGAAGTCCGCAATTTTCGGAAGCCATGTAGTGCTTCACTGTGTTGCGAACGAAAATATAAAAACTGACAAATCGTCGTGTGAAGGCAACATTAATTTCTTTTTTAACTTGACGTCGAGTTGCTACCGCGACTCTTGATGTTACCATTAGTGCAGTTATATCGTCAAATCTAGCGGATTTTTTTTCCAACGGCTCATATTATTTGGCACAAAACAGAAGCTCACATCGCAAAAAAAGCAAATAAAAGCGCAAAACACGAGTAAATGTTAAGCGGCGATGAGTAAATTTATTACGTCCGTTCTATTCGTCAAATTCACAGAAAGTGAGGGTAATAAAAATATGTCGGTGAAGTTTGAAACGTTTCAAAGTTGAAACGGTATTCGACTGTTTCTGCCAGCGCCAGCGGCAGCGATGCCAAAACGGTTTCAGACATGGTTTTTAATTTATTACTTAATGAAGGAGAAACTTGTCCATATTAAGATAAGCGTTTTCGGATGGAAAAAACTCTTCCGGTCATTTTAAGACCACTACCAAATCGATAGACCCTGCGGAAGACCTTCATATCGGGGGAAAATCAGGCTCTCTGATGTGGTCGACGCAGCTTTAACAATTATTTTCAATATGAAGGCAGGGTTTATCCACTTTAAGACAAGCGTTTTTAGGCGTAAAAATAGCCCCCGGTTATTTTAAGACCACTACGAAGTCAATAAACCTTACGGAAGACCTTCATTTCTAGGAAAAGATCATACCCTCCTTCATACCCACCCTTTAAATCTGACAACACCCTCTGATGTATCTGTCAGATTTAAAATTTTTTTTCAATATGAAGGAAAGATTTGTCCATATTTAAATATATTTTTTTCAATATGAAGGAAAGATTTGTTCATATTTCAATATGGACAGAGCGTGTGATTTTTCCCCGAAATGAGGGTCTTCTGCAGGGTCTATCGATTTGGTAGGGGTCTTAAAATGACCGGAAGAGTTTTTTCCATCCGAAAACGCTTATCTTAATATGGACAAGTTCCTCCTTCATTAAGTAATAAATTAAGAACCATGTCTGTAACCGTTTTGGCATCGCTGACACTGGCAGAAACAGTCGAATACCATTTCAACTTTGAAACGTTTCAAACTTTACCGACATATAAAAATCGCAGTCAATAAAACAAGTTCAATATCAAATGAGGATTGCTTTGCAATGCCAATAGTGTATCGCTCGAGTCCGCATCTTACAATGATTCGCACGAATTTATCGCTCGAGTCCACATCTTACAATGATTCGCACGAATTTACTTGAACAGGATTCGGCATGTATTTAAAATTAGATTAGCCGTGGCATATTATTTAGTCAGATTAAAATAGAATGATAAAAATCCTTATACTCACACCGAAAAATACTCAGTCTCGAATAAAATGAGTCCTCGAAAGCTAACATTAGTTCACTTGTCTCATGAAAAAGAAGAACTACGAGGCTAGGTAGCATCATGAGATTCAATTGATGAACTCGATGGTTTAAGTTCGGTGTCTATACGTTGGCCAAAATAGTAGATTTCAACACTAGGGAGAAATTACTTCTTTCGGGTGAGTATGGGTTTGCGATATGAGCCGATGCCGAATACTACACAAACAACCGATTGGGTGTGCCATCCAATGGATTGGTTGTGACTCCCAATAGTTGGTTCTCCTAACCAATTTTGTCGCTTGGAGCGTCTTTAACCATGGCACTTGGTGAAGGCAACCAATTATTTATTTGTGTGTAGGAAAAAAGAAATTTCCCGAGGGCTGATTGAAACTTTGTAGTACGACGTCGGAAAAGTGAAGATTTCTAGACGGAGGTCAGAAAAAAAATTAATCAAAGGAACGTGGTATAGGTAGCGAATGAGAGTCACAGACCAACCGCAAAAGCCATGCACTGCAGACACACGCGATGATTAATAACTTTCCTGTTCTCGCTACACCTCACGCGGAAGTTTGCGGGAAAGCCCGTTTACCTCTCTTCTACTTAAACCATAAATACACGTAGAAGCGTACTAGTCTAGCAACGAAGGGAAGGCGGGTTCTGGTGCCCGGCAAGATACACGCGCCGAGATTACTAATCCTATACCAACTAGCAACGAGAAACTCTATTCATTCGGCGAGGGTAAGTAAAAAAAGCTTGCTTTGCCAGGACAGAACTACGAAACCTCCGGAAAAACTGCTTTTCAATCGACCTTTAAAGTTATAAGACGTCAGGATTATTCGCTTATTAATCAAGCTGAGAATTGGAATTGTTGAAGTATAGAAAAAATAATAAAACCCCATTGAGTCTAGAAAAAAACATTTGTCTAACTATGAAAATATTGAATATCAGAAGAGTTACAAAATTACAAAATAATCGATTTAACGGTGAGAAAATGGAAAAAGCGTTTCGCACCCCTATTTAATGCCATTCCTCTTGCTTCTCCTTCGATCCTTAGCATCTTAAGTAATTGAGAGACAAACAGAAGAACCGAGAAGTAGCTAGATCATCAAAATGGGTAAAAGTGGTGTAAACATTAACATGAGTCGATCGGTTAAATACGTACGTACGAAAACCAGATTGGACTACACGAATATAGAATAGTTTTTGCTTTTTCTATATCTATGCCTACACGTATGTGAAATTGAGTTTTTTTTATAACCAACATCACCGGTCAATAGTCCGTCTGTACAAAAAAATAAATCACAGTTCAATTGCATTTACGAATATATGCAAAGGGCAGGAACCTGTTTGTGCCAATTACAGCCAGATAAATAATTTAATCGATTAAAATAAGTTTGTAATGAATAAAAAAACGATTTTTTTGTATGATCTGATAATATATACTATGCTATCAGGGAGCGAAGTGGGTGATTTTTGCCGAAGGCGGAATTTGTCACCCGATCGGAGCCAGAGCAGAAATTATCTGAGGTCAAAATCATGCTTTTTTCCTTCTAGAATACGATATTTCTTTTCGATTTCGTTAAAAAATAACCACGTTCCATATTCGTAATAAGGACGTAAAAATTGTTCATTTTTAAGTATTGGAGAATACACATGTGCTCATGACTCCATCCGAGCAGAAATGAACCGTATTTTACCCTAGGAAGTAACAAAAATTGGTTTGCGCATGCGTACAAGTCAGAGGTTGAAAATATCAAATACTCTTCGATTTGAAATTACTAAATATGACCTTTAATTCTAGAGGGAAATTAAAATGTAGAAAAAAATCCAACTCAGGTTAAGCTCGATTTATCCTGACATGTATTGAGAGCGCAAAAAGTTAGAGAATTAGTGGAGATCAAGGGCAGGGTAAAAAAAACATCAACAAGAACTTTTGGCAGGCTTTCTGCGCAAATTGACTTATGGTAAAATGCACATGGCTTTACCATAGTTAGTTTAAAAAAATGGAAGAGCAAAAGTGAAAGAACTGCGGTGAGTTAGCTGGTATATATATACTATATACTGTTATAGAGCAAATATATGGCGAAAGGAATCACCGAGCGCGAGCTTGGTCTACCTTATAATAACAGCACTGTGAGAGTGCAGGACGGGATAGAGCAGGAAAAAATACGGAGAGAAAACGAGAGAAAATGATAGAGGAAGAGTAGGAGAGAGCGGAAGAATGAAAAAGAGCGGGAGATGACTGAGTCTGGTTAACCCGAGAGTTTGCTCTTGAGCGTTTTCTCATAAAGCACAGGAGAGCGGGGAAGAGGATTTCTACCGAGAAGCGGCTCGAGGACTTTGAATTACTCGTTTCTCGAGACAGGCTAAGAAGCCAGTTGATGAGGACAAAAAGGCGTAGAGCAGTGGTTAAAGAGGTTTATGGATAGATGAATAGAAAAGTGAATAGGAATAGATAGACAAGAAAGTGAGGTGTATGTTAGTACTGTCGTTGCTCGGTTGGGGGTTAGCTCGACGCCAACTACTGCTGACTGGTGCGGCCTCGATATAAGCTTCGACACGCGATCCAAGACAACTAAACAAGCAGCAGGCTTCACGGCAACTTCGCGTGTCAAGCCTGGATTCTACTATAGTACTGGCGGTATTGCTGTTCCAGCACACTGTAAACGTAAGCTACCGAACCGAGCCACTGTAAAACTGCCACTTTTATTGTGTTTCCCGCCGTAAAAGGGAGAGCCCGGCCGCACAAAGGCGGCAAGATACTCACCTATCGAGCCATCGTCGTTCACCTACTACACGCATCCACCTCTCCTATCGTCTTCGTCTTTTATCTTCGCAGCACCTCCTACAACCTTCTTTTTCAATAACTGTTGATTCTATCAGATAGTCTTTCAATGGTACCCCGTTGGTTCTCTTTACACCACTACTCTACTATTTACGGCATAGAGTGCTGAAGATTGAGGAAAATCAAAGCGACGGAAGTACAAAAAAACATTGTGAAAGATTCGACTGCATGCCATCAGGGAAATAGAAAAGACAGGGATGTGGTACAAACGAACAAATGGGAGACAGAGGGCCAAAAGAAGGGAACGCAGAATGTTTGGAAGAGGGAAAAATAAGTGGATAGCTAAGATGAGGTAAGCGGCAAACACGGGGACAAAGAAAATAGGAAAAAATAATAGGAAAGAGTGGAAAAGCGTGGACGGGGAAGGGAATGATCGGGGAGGCCGGCGCTACGGACCTTCAGGAGGTTAAAGAAATGCGGGCGGATCTGTGTGTGAGACGAGACGAAAAGATAAGGGAAGGTAGCCGTTGCAAATGGTATGTATACCGGGGATAGAGCGTAGAGATGCGGGGGACGGGAGTCTCCAGAGACCTGACTACTGAGAGAACCGAACGCCGTTATAGTAGATAGCAGCGGAATACAAGGAGCTGGGCTAAGACCGGCAAACATTGTCGTGCTCCAGTGACGAGTTTCTTACACTTCCTATCTCACTTTACCCAACTCTCTATCGAATACCATCGACGTGTAGATTCATAAACTTATCGGTTCGCATGCATTTTTTAAATTTCGTCCAAATGCCAATTGAAATACTTCTATTTTACAAAATTTGTGCTTACAAATAGTACAAAATATCTTCTATTGAATGTTTTGTATGGATTCAATTTCGATTTTACAAAGGCCGAGGAGAGACTCATTAATGTAAAAAAAGCGATTCTCAATAATTTTGTTAATGCGTCTGAAGTACGAAACATATAGAAAAGAAATGGAAATCGATCAATTCTCATAACCATTTAGGCATGGCTTGGAAATGTCAAACTGATATGAACGAATATAATCTCAATGGTGTCTCGAATTAACCTTCTTATGACCCGACAAATTGCAGATTCTCTTAAATAATTTAGCTTTACTTAACGTAAGTTAATCATAAGTGATTTATCGATATACTATGAAGCTTCGCAAACCTGATGGGTAGAACGTTGGGAATATGGATCAAGGATGACCATATAGCAGCATCTAGCGATACCCGCTCTAAGCTAGTTTGTGCATACACAAAAGACTTTTAACGTATCTTGAAATCCATAGGATCTTTGTACGGATTTAATTTTAGTGCCACAGAAGCCAAGGCTAGTATTTTACATACCTCGCAAAAGTAATGTAATGCGATCGTTGGGCTTAATTGTTTTCATGGAGTCAATATAATCAGTATTCAATGTAACATAAGATGTATAAATAAAATTATATATAATTCCGTTTTAATGACCATTTAATAGGACTAATGCTCACGAAACTTATTTAAAAGTTCTGTTGAAGCATCTTATTCGTGGTGCGTAAATAAAAAAAAATTAGTTGCCTTAATCCACTACCGTGATTAAATACGTTTCACGTGAAGGGAAACTGATTTTGTCCACCAATTCATTGGTTAATTTACCCAACCAACTCATTGG
This sequence comes from Ephialtes manifestator, assembly GCA_963970395.1. Classification (NCBI taxonomy): domain Eukaryota; kingdom Metazoa; phylum Arthropoda; class Insecta; order Hymenoptera; family Ichneumonidae; genus Ephialtes; species Ephialtes manifestator. The sequence goes on from OZ019980.1 coordinate 8,573,342, forward strand.
TTGACTAAACCAATTTAGTCTTTTGGAGCGTTTCAAGCACATGCAATCGATGGACGATTATTCCTTTACGGTCCGACGTCGTCAATATGTAACATGAGAAAACCATGAAAAAACCGTAATCCTAAGTCGGGATTGCACTAGTGGGTTAATTAAACCGACTGCACCCCAATTTCACACAACCCATCTCCTCAGAAATACATTTTTACATGAGTAGTTGTACAGAGTTTCTTTTCTACATATAGGGAAAAGTGGGGCACAGTGTGACATTGTTTTCCTTATAATTTTTACATGTATCTGAATAGTGTTACGAATAAATTCCAAACATAATTAGTTTCTCTGAACATTTGGGAATAAAAAACTGCAATCAATAGTTAAGAAGGGTCGAAGACATAAAAATAATTCAATCAAAAATAATAAGCAGAATGTCATATTGTGCCCCACTAGTGGGGTAAAGCGTTACCGATAGAGGGGCACAATGTTACACAAATGTGCGCCAGAAATGGCACTGTTTTTTTTCAATCAGTTTTACAACAGTTTTTCTTTGTTATACGATGTAGGGTCATCCGATTGAAATTTATATCTCCAGCAGCTCTCCTTATACTATAGTCTCCATTGCTACTCGCAGAACCATCACTTTCGGACCATTTTTTAATTCTGATATTCTCGTACCAATAACAACCCGAGCAGAAATTTGTTCTGGCTGAGGTCCGGACCTCATCGGGTTGTCCTTAATTAGTAATCGGGATAAGGCGGATAAGGCGGCTGTATTGGGTCCTGATATGGCATGTAACGCCATTTCTGATCTGGCCGTGATCAAGCTACAAATTGGGGCGGTACATCCATGCGACTCATTAATTTTTTAAATGTGACGCGTAAAAAAACATAACGTCGAAAAATGTTTACGATAGAATCAATCGATCGCAAAATGATGATTTTGGATATAAGTGACGCAGCCGCCGTGAAAATATATGCTGTTTCCCTTATACATAAATAATTGTGTAAGACACACATAACAAGACAACTATTTCTAATCGATAGTATTACAATAATAAGCGATATTATAGAGAAAACATCTCTCATTTATTTATTGTACACCGGTAATGGCAGATATTCTCTTTCAGTACTCTGATAATTTCGTCTGAAATGGTGTATATTTTAAGTCAACCAGATTTGAATATTCTGGCCAAAAGCAGGGCCGCATCTGGTTAGCCCGGCCAGAAGTGCTTGACCGATGCCTGGTCCCGGCATGATATGAAAAACTGTAGTCTAACCACATTTGAAATGTTATATCTATGCATGATCCGGGCGGGTCGGGACCTCGTTTAGCTAACCAGATCTGGAATTCCCAATCGGTGCCTGATCCCGGCCTGATGATTATTTGGCTAGCCGGAACAGGCATGCCTGGCCCATGCCTCATCCGGACCTGATGGTACTTCAGGCAATTTTAATTAATTTCTGCTCGAGAACACCAAGGTGTATGTATGTAACATTACGATCCATTATTCAGAGTAACATTTGTACCGCACTACCATCAAACCTGATACATTGTAATTATTAATAATTTTTCGAAGTACAAGTAACAAAAGGTGGATTCTGAGCAAAGTACGAATAATTACTGTAATAATAGAAACCGAGAACCTAAAGGGTAAATTGAGTTCCTTTAATACAATGTAGGACCAACCTCACATATTATATCTAAGCCAACAGATTTACGTGGCTCTTTAAAATAAAATAGAGGGCAATAGAAATGCATTTTGATACGAAATAATGAATACATTGGTATAATCGCAAAATCGATATTGCAACAAAATTAGTACATTGATTTTTACCAGTTCAAGAGTGTATTTTAAAAAGTGTGGTTTACCAGGATAGATATTCCTATGATGTGCGCATAATAGACTACAAATTGTAATGATTGAAGTCTTTGTGTCTTATAAATGTCTTTATTTGTCGAAGCCGGGAAAGTGCACAATATAATGAGAAGTTAATTTGTCGAGATGTGGTTTAGAACTGAGGTCCTTGAGTGTCTCGCAGGCCCTCGGAACTCTCGCGTAAGATTAGGTGATAAGGGTTACCGTGAGTTTGCTGAGGTAAGCAATCCCGCAAATTAAAGTGAGGGCATCATAAAGCTGCTGTTACAAAATCAAGGATTATCATGTAGCTGTATTGTAACGAATATAGCGCTCCTCATTATCGACTGATCTCCTTTAGCTTGCCAGTGCTTACAGACCAAGGCAATCCTTTTCGGAAGGGAAACGTATCTGCCTTCTAAGTAGCTCCACTGCCGCGGGCACCACCGCCGCTTCAACCCCTTATAGTATGTACCGAGGCCAACTACATTTCCCACACGTTTTCACCAGCACATGTAAACAACACAGACTGCAGCGATGCTAACACGGACACGAGTTAGAGGATGAACGTGTGGTATGTGCTGAATATGTACGGCCTGAGCAATGACGGACACGCATACTCGCAGCCAAGGCTAATATACCAACCTCGGGTTATACGCCCATATACACCCCTCTAATAATCGTGATATAACGTCTCGGAGGTAAAACCCCCCATATTATTAATGTTATTATTGTCGGCAATCTAGAGAAGCCTGGTCGCCTAACGCAGTTATAACTACCGGGCAGAACTTGCCAATGCTTCGACCGACAATTATCAGATACGATTCCAGGGTTTCCGAGCTCGCGATTCCATGCTACACGATGTTACCCACCTCTGGTGAGCTTTGTAAACTAAATGTTCTCTCCATTCATTGATTAATGTCACTAATATTCGCTTCTTTGAAATTACGTACTTTGAATCTACAGAACAAGATACACAAATCCAATATCCTATTACGTTGTTTTGAACAGTTGCGGCAAAAAGGGTGGAAAAAATTTCCTGACGCAATTATAATTATTTCTTATGCAAAAGTTTCTTTTACAAAATATATAAAAATTAGTAGGTATTTTTTATATTTAACTGTACTTCAGCTTTTAATTATTCATTTGAAGTGATTAAATATTTCTGGAAGTGAAAAAACAAACCGTTGGTTTTCTCGTTGCATATAACATTTTTTAGTTAAAAATGTCCTGACGGTTTCCTGACAATTTTTAATATCCTCAAATCTCCGCAATTTCTAAGCTGTTGAAAGTATACGATTTGTATATATTACGAATATACGTTACGTTTGTTATTAGCGTGAAGTTTTTATAGTGGAGGTACTGGGGTATAGTTGCGGATTGCGTGATTTCGGATTGAATTTCAATACCTAAACTATGTTTTATCCATAGTAATACTTATTGTGTTTTCGGATAGAACGCGAAAACAGACAGACTGCCAGAAATGAGTTAATGTTTTTTTTTCTTTTTGTAAATTTATGATGCTTGAAACATCTTCATAAAAATCTGAGAGTTGCGTTTTTTTTTGGACATCAATACTTTCATTATATCGTTTCATAACAGCAACATTTTCACGTATATCGTACGCGATGAGACAGTACAAATGTTAAGGAAACAAATATCCACGTTAATTCACTTTATTGCATGAATACAGCATAATGCAGTATCGCATTTATAAAATAAGAAAATTTGTTGAATTCGTATCCACTTATAATTTAGTCGCGCAATTAGCAAAGTGAATCTCGAACTCGGTCATGCGGTCAAATTTTCCCTTTTTCACTAAATGTTTTTTTTTTGTAACTAGATCGAAGGGCGAAAAGAGTAGAGCATGCCCGTATGAGCAAATAGTCACGGAAAGGTGCGCACACTCGAGGTCGCACGTGCAATTGGCTTGGTGAAGATTTAGTTAGGGAAAGGGTCTGCCGCGCCGGTCCGTTTAATTGGGATCGTGAATCCTCTTGGGAGAGAGACGGAGTGCGTGGAGTGGACGTATTGTAGCGACCACAGTAGGTAGGAGTCTCGGGTATGGAGTTCTAGTAGTTGAGTGTGAAAAAAAAGGTTCAGGCACTCGATGTTACGCTGGATCAACCATCAGCGTCTCACGTTTGTAAATGGACAGAGGGGTCGGACGCACGTCGGTAGGGAATCTTTATCGAGGCCTACGTCCTATACCCTCGCGCTTGACTGGACGAGCCCCGAGCACGGTCCAAGATTTTCCCCGTGGGAGCAGACGTCTTCGACTTTATTCAAGTTTTCACGATGTGCGGTCGAATTCAGTAGGAGATAAGACGAGCTTGTGAATTTCCGGGGATTCGAGCACGTACCGACCATACATATAAGCAGCATCCACTGCTAACCGAGCCTTCTACAGGTGCTTTAGGCCAAATGCATGGACAAGTGTCTTGGTGGGTCCAAATGATTGTATAGAAAAGTACGCTGACAATAAGAGGCTGTCAGCCTGGGAGAATAATAGCGCGTGCAGAACGGTATACAGTAGGTATTGTACGAGAGCCAGGGTACATTAGGTTGCTAGACTAGGTGTAATGTAAGCGCCTCTTGTGGGGCGATTTCCCGAGTTCTTATCGGCATTCGAGGTGGGAATCGCCCTCTAACCTTCGCAGTTCCGGGCGACGTGGCCGTTACAAAGTCTTCCATGCAGTTTCCGTTTCACTCTCTTTTCTCTGTCACACCCTTTCTACGGACGGACTCGCAGCCGCGAAAACTCGTGCACTCGCATCCGCGCGCGCGCCCTCTCTCGCAAAAAAACGAAACGCATTGTTTAAGTTCACGATAAACTCGTCGGACGGCGTGCGAGTAGGGTAACGTTGTCGAGACAATGTAGATGGGCTGTTAAGATAGGAAAGTAGAGGAGGGTTCTCTGCTCTCGCCTCTAAGGGCATGATGGAAGGGGATGGAACATCGGCGAACACTACCCGACCTAACTGCACGACCGTCCGCTAAATTCTACAAGTAATTTAGGCCCTCTTTCATTGCTATCGATAAGCGAATCTCTCTGGTGATTCGTTGGACCAAATGGAGAATGGAAAAATTGTCGTTTATATTTACTCTGCATATATGGCGGACTGGAATGAGACGCAATGCGAGAGGCTGTTATAGTACCAGCGGAAGTGAATACTGTTGAGATATTTTGTAATTCTTTATTCTCATATTTTCTCCTCTACCAATGGCCCAGTTTCGTGATTATGATAATGATTTTTCGAAAATAATCTTTACAGTGTTGTATTAAATATTTTGCATTAATCATACTTTTTTGGGTCAGAAATTGTAAAGTCCTCTATAAATAATAAATGTAAAGTTTAATTGCATTCAAGATTATTAATGAGGCTCTTAAATTAGCGTGTTAAATGCATTTATATGTAGATGGTATATCTTTTTTTTCAGAGCTTGATAAACTGACAAACACAATTTTTATTTATTCGATAAGTGTCTATAGACGTAATAACACCTTTCAGTTATTGGGTTTTTAATTTAATTTCGGAAAATATTTGTGTCTCTTTAAGTCCTCTCGTCTCTTAACATAAGGAAGTACGTAGTAGGAAGGATCAATTTTTTAATTTTTTTATTTGCATTTCCCCCCATCTGGAGACATTACGCCTATTGCAGGGTTGGCCCGAGTCAGTAGCCAGATCCCACTATGGGTCTGCTCCGGATCAGTAACCAGGCCCCCATGCGGCCGCATCCGACTTCCCTCTCTATATAGCGTTCGCCATATCATTTCTGCCATGGGCATAGGAACACTGCGGAAAACCTATACCGATATAGCCGGTCTCGAGTTTGACGCACGACACCGGAGCTACGTCATGTTTCGTCAAGAACGTAAACACGGACTACAGCTCTACATCTACACTACGACTACATACATGTGACATCCACAGGTAGAAATACCTGTGTGGGTCCCCGCGCAGAAAAAAGTAGTCCAGGATGGAGTCCCGGATGGAGTCTAGGATGGAGTCCCGGATGGAGTCTAGGATGGAGTCCCGGATGGAATCTTGGCAGTCCAGGATAGAGTCCCGGATGGAGTCCCAGATGGTGTCCGCCGACTCCGGCTTTTAATCGGATCCCGGAGTTGGCGGACTCCTTCCTGGACGACCTGTGAATCTCGGCTGTCCAATGGCAGAATCCATCCTGGTGTCCATAATGGATTCTCACCTGGACTGTCTTATAGTCCATCTCGGACTTCATCCTGGGTGATCCACGAATCTCGGCTGTCCAGTGGGAGAATCCATCCTGGTGTCCATTATGGATACTCACCTGGACTGTCTTACAGTCCATCCTGGACTCCATCCTGGACGACCCGTGAATCTCGGCTGTCCAATGGGAGAATCCATCCTAGTATCCATTATGGATTCTCCCCTAGACTGTCTTACAGCCCATCCCGAACTCCATCCTGGACGGTCCGCGAATCTCGACTGTCCGATGGCAGTATCCATCCTGGTGCCCATTTTAGATTCCCGCCTGGACGGTCTCGCTGTCCATCCCGGACTCCATACTGGACGGTCTATGGAATCTCGGCTGTCCGACGGAAGAATTCATCCTGGACTCCATCCTGGATGACCCGGATGTCCACCAGGAGGTTGACGCCAGGACCAGACTGCGCCCACCTTAGGTACCTTCGTGTCCAGACGATCCATTTTGGACCACTCTTACTACGTCAACGGATGTTAGACCCCTCGTGTGTAATCGAACTCAGGACAGCTTTCTAGTCTTATATACTCTCAGGCTTCAAGTCACTTGCGAGGAACGGTGCGTCCGTTTGCCATCTAGTGGCATCATGAGAAACACGGATACACAATGCTCCGCTAGATGGCGAGCGGTCGAAGCGTTTCTCGCAAGTGACTTGAAGCCTGAGCGTACATAAGACAGGAAAGCTGTTTTGAGTTCGACTACACACGAGAGGCCTACCCTCCGTTGACGTAGTAAGAGTGGTCCAACATGGATCGTCTGGACACCAAGGTGCCCAAGGTGGACACGGTCTGGTCCTGGTGTCAACCTCCTGGTAGACACCCGGATCGTCCAGGATGGAGTCCAGGATGGAGTCCAGGATGGAGTCCAGGATGGAGTCCAGGATGGAGTCCAGGATGGAGTCCAGGATGGAGTCCAGGATGGAGTCCAGGATGGAATCCAGGATGGAGTCCGGAATGGACTGCAAGACAGTCCAGGCGAGAATCCGTAATGCACAACAGGATGGATTCTGCCATCGGGCTGCCAAGATTCGCGGACCGTCCAGGATGGACTGCGGGACAGTCTAGGGGAGAATCCATAATGGACACCAGGATAGATTCTGCCATCGGACATCCGAGATTCGCGGATCGTCCAGGATAGAGTCTGAGATGGACTGTAAGACAGTCCAGGTGAGAATCCATTATGGACATCAGGGTGGATTCTGCCATCGGACAGACGGGATTCACGGGTCATCCGGATGGAGTCCGGGATGGACTGTAACACAGTCCAGGTGAGAATCCATAATGAACACCAGGATGGATTCTGCCATTGGACAGCCGAGATTGACGGGTCGTCCAGGATGGAGTCCGCCGACTCCGGGATCCGATTAAAAGCCGGAGTCGGCGGACACCATCTGAGACTCCATCCGTTACTCCATCCTGGACTGCCAAGATTCCATCCGGGACTCCATACTGGACTGCCAAGATTCCATCCGGGACTCCATCCTGGACTGCCAAGATTCCATCCGGGACTCCATCCTGGACTCCATCCTGGACTCCATCGGGGACTCCATCCTGGACTACTTTTTTCTGCGCGGGTCTCATGTATACATCTGGAGCTTCATCGCGCCCGTATTTATATTTTCGACGAAAATTGACGGCACCGGGAATCGGACCCGCAACCTACCGATGCTCTGGACTAGAGGCCAGTACACCGACCACCAGAACATCGCACCGGTTTTCGGAAGGATCAATTGGGTCAATTATAAGAAACGTTGCAGCTGTTGATGATTGGGCACTCAAAAAATGGAGCAACGATCTACTAATCGAGACGTCTTTCAAGTACAAACTGTATTTTCGTTTTTGCAAATTGCGTTACGTAAGTAATACTACATAGACGTTTTGTACAAACTAATTTAAGGTCCAATAATATTTTATTTTGACTGGTAATGGCAATAATGGTGGGCCAGTAAAAAACGTCACGACAATGTTTGTGCAAACTTCGTATCGGGTCGATTATAATTAACTACCGGAGTCAACAGTATGAATCTTGATCTATTTTAAATACCGCCGAATTGCAGATGTATCTCAATTGAATGAAACATTTTACTCGCGAGTCTTTGAGGTTGCCAATAATGAACCTCGGTCCAAGAGAACCGAGGGGTGTGGCAATTACTCCAACACGGGGACAAATTGTTACAGCTTTCAGACCTTTCAAAAAATCGTTGTCTGTTTGAACCACTAGTTCTATCTGACCTAAAAAATCGATTTAGTAGCTAATAGAACATCTACCATAGGACATTTGAATCCCAATAACTATAGCCACTCTGGTTTGAAAAATAGTTAAAACAATATTGTAAAATTTTTGTCACTCTAAATCCTGATGGTCTTCCCTATACACAATTTTGCATTCACGGTGACTAAACAAATTTGTCGCTTGACCTCATGCACGCAGTGTGCCAATAGCAGCAAACGTAGAAGGCTTCTACCATCAGCCATAATGCTATAGAATTACGAAAGCGGTTCGAGTGTTCGATCTAGCAAAAAGCAAGTGTACAAGAGAGAGATAGAGTGAGAAATTTCCACGTGCCTATACGTTAATCAGGACATTTGGGTTGAAGTGCATGTCTGACGAGTATCAGAGCCGCTCGAAACACCGAATTGCACTTTGGGGCTTCATAAATTTTGGCTCTTCCTCAGTAACTGTGCTGCACTCTAGAGTGTCGATAGGTTCGCGATATTAATGCGATACCGTTGGTACCGTTGGAAATGTTGGCTACTCCGCGTTGCTCTCTGTTCTACTCGTTCCATCAATTCAATTCTCACGCATTTCGTTTTATCGATTTATTCCGACAATTCCAAAGAGCTTACAATTTTTATATTTTTAAAAATAACTCTTTGCTTTTCGTCTCAACGACCCATTCGCCTGTCGTACAGAGCGCCAGAGTTAAATCCTCGTGAAACAATCGCTTTACTCTTATTATCAATATATGGCAGTTTTATAGTTCGAAACTCAATTCCTCAGATCCTCCCTCAGTTTCCAATAGTTGTTAACTGCCGACTATTTCGCTAGTTTTTCCACTTAATTTTAATAAACTCCGTTTTAACGAATACACGGATCTTTAAGCCATTGCGAAAAAGGTAATTTCTAACTTTAGTGAGGTCAATATACTAGTTAACGGGCTCAGCTAAGCAGCAATGACGAAAGTCGCTCCTAGATGGTCCGGAGGCTAGAGAGGAAAATTCAATTTATTTCGTATGCATAAAAAAACGAAGCTGATATGGCAGACCCCGGGACTCAAGGACGGCTTTTAACGAGTAGTACTACCTCGTTTGAACAAATATCAAAGCGTTTTTGCGCATTATCATTTTTAATTTTTCTTTTACACGCTCTTGAAATGTGCAAACGCAGCAAGCAGCGAGTTCTCAAGTTTCATTTACAAACTTTGGAGTACTGCGAACTTAAGAATGTCTCTAATTAATTGAAAAAAAGCTTGTCATTCGGAAATGGTCCCATTTCTGGGTGCTATTAACCACTTGATTAAAAAAAAATTTTGGGAAATATTTGCTGGACGGAACAGAGGCCACCTGCAATAGTCATACTAAAATGTCGGGAATAAAACAGAGTATACGGGGAAGTGTTATCTGAAGGAAATTATATGTGGAGAACAATATTGAGAACTTTTTGTGTGGCATTCGTGTGTGAGGTTAGTCGGCCGGGAATAGGGCAACATGACGGCAAGAAATTAGAAAGTACGAAAGAAGCGGTAGATGGTGCTGAGACACGAAAATTCACAGTCGATATGGGAGGGAACGTAGATCTGTTACCCAATAGCAACCGACCAGAGAAGAAGATATAATGGAAATCGAGAAGAAAATAAAGGGAAGTGGTTGGAAACAGAAATGCTGCAGGAGATAGAGGGAAGAATTCCGGATATGGGGAAGAGAAAAACATGTGGAACACGAACACGTTGGAAATAGTGAAATTGAGAGGGAACAATAGAAAAGAAACACCGTGGAGAAATAGAAGAGACAAGAGCTAAATAAGAAGTGGAAAGAAGATAGCAGGGAAACAATATTTTGGGAAAGTCTACATCAACGGAACAACGAGAAAAGGATTATCGGAAATTTCAACGGCGACGAATCAACGAGGGAAGAATGGGAAAGAAGACAGCAAGAAAACAATATTTTGGAAAAATGAACATCGTGGGAAGAATGAAGAAAGGATTATGACTATGTACGTTTGAGTGGGGATTTGATAGAACTATGGTGATTAACGGGAACAGAAAATACATAAAGCGATCTATTGTTAGTCAGGTAAAGAGAGTAGGAATACCGGAGAAATAAAGTGTCTCCCCATGTACGAATCTCAAACCGGCTGGGTCTTGGCGCAGTACCGTTGCCAACGTTGACGGTACTGGCGAGTAATACTGGGGAGGTATTGTAACATTACAGACTCAACGCTGGCGCAACGTTGGGATGATCATACCGGTCCTATGTTTGCCCCTTGGTATTGGCATGGTACTGGCTAGCGGTACTGGTGAAGTACGTTGGGCCAGTACTGGACCAGAGTTGAACCGTAGTCCCGAGGAGAATCTTCAGTCTGTACAGTGCCAGTAAGGTTTTTCTAACGATGCCGGTGCTGGCAACTAATTCTGGTAAGGTACAACCGATACTGAAGAGGTATTGACTGAACGATGGCACAACTCCGGGATGATCATACCGGTCCAACGCTTACCTCACGGTATTGCGCCGACACTGAGTGTGAGCCGTTGGGCCGAGGTCCAGTTTCAGAAGCGAGCCAGTACCGAACCAGAACCGAATATTAATATTCATATTATTATTAAATTTATATATTACATAATAAAAATATGTTATGATATTAATTATATTGGTAATATTATTTTAGTAATATTAAAAAAAGAAAAAAAGTGATTCCTTTACAATTACAATTTTTCCGTGATGCTCCCTGAGAAGTGATGTGTGGGGATTTGAACCTAAGACCTATCGACCTACCTAACTACCTATCTACCTAAGAACGTACACGCTAACCACTAGACCAAACCGACTATATGGATTTCTGATACTAGACTTTCATAAAGGTTGCTTCGAGTATAACAATCACAGAAATATAGACGGATTTGAGTAAAAATATGCCACCCGGTATTTTCGAGGTCGCTGATTACGAATCTGATCTCAAAATTGAGAGATTCAAAATGGCGGAGCCAATATGGCGGACCGAAAATGCTAAAAGTAACGTGGTGTGAATAAGACTCCGTACCCGAAAGCTATTTATGTCGTTGACTACGAACCTTAACTGCACATTAGGAAATTCGAAATGGCGAATCCAATATGGCGGACCAGATATTAAAAACCGTTTCGATTTAGATGAAACTCAACACCCATAGGTTTTCGCAGTCCCTGATAACGAATCTGAATACGAAATTCACGAATTAAGTCACGGGTCCAAGATGGCGTATCGAAATGCAGAATTTCAAAATGGCAGACCAAAATGTAAACCGTAACTAAATTTCAATCAGAGACTGGATACGTAAAGGATTTCGATGTTACTTTATACGAATATGAATACAATTTTCGGCCAGCGTTGGGACAGTGTAACTCCAGTACTCTAACGAGTCTTGGATATCCGTCGACAATATTATAAAGTCTGTATAAAACATAAATTTCGGTGCAGTATAATGCCAGTACTTAGTTGTATGTCAGGCTGATACTAGCAAAGTTTGCTCTATAACAATAAAATAAGTTTCGGCCTAGTCCGGGCCCAGCACTCGGACAGCTCTCGGCGGTGTTCCGGCAATATATTCAACCAGTACAACGCACACCTGTTGGGACAGTATTACCCCAGTACTCAGTCGAATGCCAGGTTAGTATTGGCAAAATTTGCTTGCCGACAAAAAGACGAGTTTCGGCGAAGTGGGCTCCCAGTACTTGGACGACTTTCGCCGGTGGTCTGGAAATATATTCAGCCAGTACGAAGGACAACTGTCGGAACAGTATTATTTCAGTACTCAGTCGCATGTCAGGGTGGTACTGGCAAAGTTTGCTCGCTGACAATAAGATGAGTTTCGGCCTAGTCCGGGTCCAGCACTCGGACAGCTCTCGGCGGTGTTCCGGCAATATATTCAGCCAGTACAACGCACAACTGTTGGGACAGTATTACCCCAGTACTCCGTCGAATGCGAGGCTAGTATTGGCAAAGTTTGCTTGCCGACAAAAAAACAAGTTTCGGCGAAGTCCGCTCCCAGTACTTGGACGACTTTCGCCGGCGGTCTGGAAATATATTCAGTCAGTACGAAGGACAACTGTCAAAACAGTATTATTCCAGTACTCAGTCGTATGTCAGGGTGGTACTGGCAAAGTTTGCTCGACGACAATAAGATGAGTTTCGGCCTAGTCCGGGTCCAGCACTCGGACGGCTCTCGGCGGTGTTCCGGCAATATTTTCAGCCAGTACAACGCACAACTGTTGGGATAGCATTACCCCAGTATTCTGTCGAATGCCAGGCTAGTATTGGCAAAGTTTGCTTGCCGACGTTAAGACGAATTTCGTTGAAGCCCACGCCCAGTACTTGGACGAACCCCGGCTGAGTGCCGTCCATGTTATCATGGACGTACTGGCCACAAGTACTGACGCAGCATGGTGCCAATTGTTAATCGGTGATGTGACAACACTGTCCAACGCCACTTGGCGGCCAATTCCGTTTTAGTACTGGACCGTATTGGCAACTCTGGCAGTATATCAGAATTCGTACATGGGCAAAATAGAATGTTTATCGAGGGACAGGTTTTAACAAAAAAACGGAATGCTTTTATCGAACCAATGCCTTCCTCTGAAATAGGCATTTTCAAAATCGCGCTGCCTACTGGCTTAGGCATTATATTCGCATTAATGCTATTTCTGAAAAGTGCATGATATTGCCAATTCGTAACCGTACATACGTTATCAGCCTTTTGCATATGTAAGCATTGCTGATGGATAGAAAGAAGCGAGACGATTTATGTATCAGTAGAGCAAAAAAAAAAACGAATAATATTAATGAAAAAAGTTGTCAAGCGAAAAATACATTTTTTTTGTATTATGAAAATAAAATACGTTTACAAACCAGAAGATTCCAATTTCTTTCTTGAGCTAATACTTAAAAGTAATCTTGAGGCATGCGACGGAAAGACTATAATATTCTAGTATCCCATTAAAGGAAATCCCATACAAATAACCCAAAACCCACACCTTACTTTGACTTCAGATTCGTAATTAGTTCAAGATTCAAAACCATCCAGCAATGCAGTTATGCGATACGTGTAACACGTATCGCACCAGTATGGTCACATTGCTGGACGACATGTCTGGCGACAGCTATAATAATTTACTCGGCAACTATATGACAGCTTTCTTACAAGCCATGGCCAGTACTGATTCGACTGGTAGGCCGAGTGTTGGTGATATTTTTTAGCCAGTAAGAACAATAAGTGTTGGGGCGTTATGACCCCAATACTGAGTCACAAGCCAGGCTGGTACTGGCAAAGTTTGCTCACCGACAATAAGACGAATTTTGTCCTAGTCCGCGCCCAGTACTCAGACGACTATCGGCGGTGTCCCGGCAATATTGTCAGCCAGTACAAAGCACAACTGTCGGGACAGTACTGCCCCAGTACTCAGACGCATACCAGGTTAGTACTGGCGCAGTTTGCTTGCCAACAATAAGACGAGTTTCGTCCAAGTCCGTGCCCAGTACTTGGACGACCGCTGGCTGAGTGCCGTATATTTTGTCTTGGAAGTACTGGCCACCACTACTGGCGCGGTACGGAGCCAGAGGTTGATCAGTACTGTAACAGCACTGCTCAACGACACTTGGCGGCCGATCCCGTTCCAGTACTGGACCGTATTGGTAACTCTGGCAGTATACCTGAATTCGTACATGGGTCTTGAGGTGACCTATGTACCTGCTACGTTGAAGCATAGACTTAAGTGAATAGTGTACGAGTGAAATATTAAAATGTGATTTTTATAAAAGACTCTATGGGGGCTATTCATGTATGGGAAGGAAAATTGTAAACACCCTACAGAATATAGATAGAATAAACGACTACTGAACTACTAAAATATCAAATCGAGTGGGTAAGCGTGTGTATCGTACTAACTTTTTAGTTGATGAAAAACAAGAAACTGTATAACATCAAATACCAAATAGCATTTGACGAATATTTTGTCACATCTCTCACTTTTTGAACTGTTGTCTATTAGTGACCACGAGACTTTTTTTTGACACCTTAATAAACACAAAAAGCTGAGAATAACAAAAAAACTATACCAGATTGTCCGCTCTGTCAATTATTGATAAAAGCTGGACAGTCGGTGGTCGCGTACACCTGAAAAATCGGTTGCCCCACAGGTCTGCGTCACACGCGCGGCTGGAATGTAAATTATCCGATCGCCTCGGGACGGGGAGAGCGACGATAAATAACGTGGAAACACATGGAACGTCCGGGGGACGCGTATGCGTTACGTTACGTTACGATTTGGCTATGCCAGAGTCTGTGAAGGCCCAAAGGGCGGAGTCGACGGAAAAAAAACACAAAAAAGTTTCTCGCGGAAAAATAGAGACAACAAAGATAGATAAGTTAAACAACATTTACGTTACGCAACTAGACGGTTATGACCTGGAAAAAATATCCACTGGGATCGACTAAATTCGTATTTTTTGTATTTTTTAAATTTCAATCAACAAACATTTTCCATTGTTAAGACAAATATGTATTTCATTTCATTGTGTAGCATATTTATTTTTAACTTATGCATTTATATCAACCTACTCTTTTAGAGGACATGTGTCACAATGCAATTTCCATTTGCACCTACTACCCTTTTTGTTTACCGTGCAAAAAAATTTCGAATTAAGCATTTTTATATTAATCAACGAAAATTTTCTTTGATCTTATACATAAATTAATTTGCTCAAAACATTATAGTACATTTATCTCGGATATATTTACATATTTAAATCAACATTTTACTGATACTCCATTTTTTTCGTCATTCAGAATTGAATAGAATTATTAGTGCACGACATTCTTTATGTCTTTCAATATGAATAAAATGATATTGACAATATTACTGCATAACGGCCCGTTGTAAAAGGAATTAATAATAATAATCATTATTATCCATGTTGTTTATACCGAATATGAGTAGTAGTATGAGTAGTACTATGAGTAATATGAGTAATGTACTAGACTGAAATCTGATTTCAAAATATTAAAAACATATATTGGAATCAAATGCATATTTATGATGTTATAATATATTTATTACATACAAACAAAAGTAGAAAATGTATCAACATAAAATGATAAAGGTTCTGTTTACTCTGCATTTCAACAATCAAATTTAATTCCGAAAATAGGATCCAATTCATAATTTATAAATATTTTTTTTCTAAATTAAAAGTTGCATTGGATATTACGCGTCGTTAGCAGCAACAAAATAAAATGTTAACATTAGAAAAGCACAAAGAGAATGCTTATCTCTATGAACAGAGAGGGAGATGACATTTCTCTTATTTGTTTTAAAAATATGATTCGGATTACGTTGAGACCAAACCGTGTTATGTGTGCTGCATGCAATACGCGGGGATTCATGTGCGGTGAAAAATCTTTTTTTTTCTTTTTTTTCCTAACCGCCCGACAGGGAAACAGCGTGACTGGTGGAACGTGAGGGATGAGGGATGAGAGATGAAGCCAACGAGAGGGAGTGACGCTACTCGGAAACATAGTAGCATACTGTGTTGGTTCGTAATACGAGTGGGAGCGTCGAAGAAGCAAAAGTGGGTTGAAGATGGAGAAGGCGAATCCACGATTCTTTCGCGTCAGAATCCTGGAAGGCTTGAAGTTCACAGACGGGAGGGCGCACAGCGTTCGCGCACCTCCCATACAGTGTATGTAGCGAAAAACCTGAGACTCTTTGTCATAATGGTGTTCGAAACGATTTTTTTCTCTTTTTCCTGAATATACATATACACAGTATTACAACATTGTAAAGGGGCCGCATACCTAGGAAAAATATCCTCTTATAGCCTGCGAACCTGTGATTTTTTTTACGGAGCTTTAGACGCCTCTGAGGAAATCTCGGTGACGTGGTGAGCCCGAGCGGCACGTTGCAACCTGACAGGAGCGCGAAGCGCGAGAAAAATTTGCATCGACTATGAATCGACGTAGGTGGGGGTACGTACGTATACCCAGTGTTCACAGAGGCGAGAGACCGACGTCGACGTCATTGGAAGACTCCCTTCCCCTCTCTCTCATCTCTCCTTCCAATCATCCCCAGCTGAACCAAAGCCGGCGAGAAATCGACGGCGCAATCGTACAGTCAATTATACAGGCTCCAATGAATAATCTCGTTACTCTAATAGTATATCACACAGTCATATTTCCCAGAGATTTTACGCGGTCGGGAGAAAAGAAAATTATACGCCCAAGGTTCATCCATTCAAAGCTCTGATTGAATTATAAAGAATTTTTTTAAATAGACGGAGATACGCAACATTATTATTTTATTTGTTTCATCAGAATGAACTGTCTTCTGAGTTAACAGACTGAAGCTTAATCTAGCGGATTAAGAATATTTCTTAGGTGACAAAGACTAGTTTAAAAGGTGGGAATGAAAATCAGATATCCAACATTGTACGTGATCTCAAGAAAAAAAGAGTTTCTTGAGGTTCAACCGCGGATAACTCTGATTGAATTATAAAATCCACGAAGACGATTTTTTTTCAACAATGAATGCACTCAGAGAAATTGAGATGGTTCTGGTGCAAGTGACTATTTTCGTAGTTACATTAATAGTAACAATAACATTGAAAATAGTTAGTGTAACTACGAAAATAGTTACCTGGACTAATAAAATATAGTTATCACTGAATAGTTACCAGGAACATTACAATTTCTCTCAGTGAGTTGATAGACAGAATGTTAATTCGCAAAATTGACTATGTTTTAATTTAGTAAATATGGTAATATGGGAAAAAATGAATCGCTCCGTAATTTTACGTGGCCTCGAAGAAAAATTTAAGTTCAAAGGTTGAACCGTTGTAAACTCTGAATTGTTGAAGATTTTCAAGTAGATAGAAATACGCGAGATTATATATTTTTGTGTTTCCATAAAACAAACATTTTTCTAATTCAGCAGACGGAGAATTAATCCATTAAATACGGAATCATTTGATTTTAAAGTAAAATTAGAGATCCCGGGCTGACTTCTTTAAAGCTTTGACAAAGATACGTGAGAATATTTTAAATTCCTCGAAATAAACTAAATGTTCCATTAAACTAATAAGTGGGTGATTAATATTCATAATTAGGAGTTTATAAATTCGGACACTAGGCCAAACAATATAAAGAAGAAAATGTATAATTAAAAATGCAATAAAGCAACTAAAAAATAATGGAAATAAAAGATTTTAAATTTGTAAAATTTCTGTCTATGACTTAACTTTATAACTTATCTGCAATTTTAGGCTATTCCCCATATATTATTGCTCTTGGTACATACGTGCCTCTCTTATAATACATACAGGTATATGAGGATAGTAGTTGAGGCTCGAACTGTACAACATAATTCTGACCCTAATCCACGTCGAGTTTCCAACCGCGAATTAGGATTATTATCCGCTCGCAGCAACGTAATTAACTAACTGAAATTCCGAGGATACATCATTGTTATGAGAGACTCAGCATGGAGCCGAATGTGTAGAGCTACGTAATGGCTGATTACGGGTCAATAAAGGGCTTTACTATTGGTCAGCATACCGTGTGAGCTTCTCTAATACAGGTCTTGTGCATTCTGTTTGATTATGTTCCAACGTTAAATGAAATGTACGTGATTAAAAAAAAACTCAAAACATTATCACATCCCTAAGCCGAACGGTGAATTCGGATTATCGAAATTGTCGTGGTACTCGACGCTGTAAATCGTGTTCTGTTAAAGAGCTTGTTAGCGATTAATCGTAACACGTTGAATATTAAATTGTTCCAATATGGTCCTCTGCAACACGCTTTTAATTTTGCAAAAAGCTTGCTTGCACTAAACGTCGCACTCGTGATCGCACGTTTAAGCCTTCCAGCGGTTGAGTAGGCCGACCACTTGTCGTCCTGTGCGCTATGCCAGTTCTAATAATGTGGCAAGCGCCATTCAACTCCATCCAGCTCGATTGGTCACAACACCTTCACTTTTGCCTGCGGCTACCGCAATATCCACAAAATATCCGTCTGAAGGAGAACGATCGGATGGCAGCTACTTCATAATGGTCAAGCTTGTTACAGAAGATCAATAACATATCATACTCTGTAAAGATGATCGTTCTTCACAAAAACAAATCAATGTAATCATTTAAGGAATTAACTCAACCGATTTAAACGGAAATCCATGAGATAATTTTCATTTATCAGTAAAAACAATTCTACAAAATATCTAAAATAATTGATATAACATTGTTAAACAACGTTGTAATTATACTATTATATAATTTCAAAAATAATATTATGTTAATCCTTCTTTTCAATATCACGCTATATATATAAATATTTTATTACAACCAAAACAAAAGAATTTCCTACAGGACTTTATCCAAAAACATTATGGAAATCATCGTTATAGACGCTTGCTTCACATTACACATTTTCCATAATTTTTCTATTTATGGCATTATGAGGTCTGTACAGAACAAGTTTTTTATTTACAATAAAATGTTAATGCATTTTTTAGCATTGTCGTAAGATACCCAATTATGAATATTAAATGATTTCAATATAATAAATGAATAAATATAACAATTTAAAAAAATATGGAATGACTACAAATTCATACTTCCAATTTCGATGTTCGAAAAAAGGCAAATATTTAATGCATCCTATTGAAACAAAAACAAACCTTTATACATATTGCTGTATTCGGATTTTTAGCTTTTTAACTTGATTGCGTTATACCTTTTTTTTTTATGACAAAATATAGATATAACATGATTCATGAAATCGATGAAGCCTCTTTTTCAATAACGAAATCCATTTTTCATTCGTTTAAACTAATTTTTAGTACAGTAGCTACCGTTCTTTTCGTTAGATCCCACCTGTCGCGAATTATTCAGCCTAGCATGGTGTTCTTCGGTTAACCAATAGCGTAGCTTTGTTCATTGACGCGAAGCCCCCGAGGCGTTAAAACGCATTGAAAAGGCTATTTGATAAAAGCCTTGTGGGCAATTCCGTGGCGCGATTTCCGGGCTACTTCGACAACCCGAAATTATACCCGATGTGCCAAGTCATCTTTTGCCTCCAGATCTCTCAATTTTTCTCAATTATCATTTTATTCTTCACGTCATCGATCGGATAATGGTTCGCGACTAGACTTCCCCGTAACATCTAAGAGTGGAAGCTCTTATACATAGCGAAACGAAGGGAAGTCTAGCAAGAGTCGGGGGGAAAAAGTTTGCCCCTACGAGCTAAAAAGAACACGGAACAACACCAACAACAACAAGAAAGAATGACTCGGCCACGACCGTGCAGGACAAAGCTTTAAATCTCTAGCGTCGTCTTGACTCCCGTGCCGAGCTTTATGAAACGTGATATGTTCGCGGATACGTGACTTTTGCTTTTCTTGCTTTCACGTACGTTTCGAGGTGGATGAAGAAATTATGGACTTCTTTTCATGTGAAGCTCGAGATGACCAGGCAACGAGATAAAAGAAATTAAATAGTTTGAGTCAAGTGACGTTTGAGTCGTAGTAATACGCGATGTTCGCCAAGCATTGCGCGATACTTTCAAAAGAATATATAATGTTCAAGAGTTGTATGTGATCTTGAACAATATTTGGTAATAATAAGTAATCTCCGATGTTCGCGATGTAAAATGACAAGTAATACGCAAATAAGATTTTATGTCACCGTCATCGTAAATGCTTTCCTAGTGACATACAGACATATGAAACGGGCAAACGTAAGTCGGATAAACCGGCAGGCTGAGTGCGTGACCAATCGAGTCGGTAGAAACTCGACAGTTGAAATAGTTGGAGTGGAGCGTCCTTGAATAAACACTCTGAACACGAGTCCATTCCGGTGGAGAATGTTCGCCTAGTCGACGAGTCTCTCGACGAGTTTCACCACAAATAGGCACGATGTTTGGTCCGCACTTTGTAGATGCGAAGAGGGGTTCCGGAGCTCGCTGATACCCAAACAACGAGTATGCATCCCCCCTTTCCAATATCGCGTACACTATTGACGCTCCGTTTTTTTTAATTCTCTAGTCGTTTACTCACCACCATGACTCTGCGCGATAATCGGGTCGATCGCCACCAACAGGACGAGAAAGATGGGAGTCATATTGACCACCCTCTCCGTCTTCCTCCTGCCTGTCCTCGTCGCCCCCTCACTGCACAATCAACACCAATTTTCCAGCTTCTCGTGACTCCACGACACCTACGAAACAAACAAAAAAAATCACCCCAGTCAGATAATAATTCAACACTATTCGCAAATGAAATAATCTTCTGCCGCTTCTTCCGCTTCTTCACTTTCCGTCGACTGGAACACCTGATCCTGTTGATTCACGCCGAAAAGTATATACGAGCGATATACAGTTATATATCACAAAATGTTATGTTCCAAAAATGTATACAATATACGTGCACTGAGTTAATCGAAATTTTTATTAGATGTTTTTTGAGCAATCGCCAAAATTCACAAGCACGCACGCACACATTCACATGCACACATACGATTGTGCGGTTAATAGTTTCTATAGTTAGCCTGACGTATCAACACAAGAGATGTATTAGTGGTCTTTATTTAATTTATTTATCTGAATAATTTCTCATCAGCAGAGCCGCATTTTCATAGATTGTAAATTCCGCACGAATCTCGCGACGAATGATTCAACTTTCTTTCTATGATTCCACGACCATTCCATATTTTCACGATATATCGTGAAGAGCTCTTCCAAAGGCCAGCTCCAAACGTTGGACGGACGAGACGCTATCTTGTACTGCTGCCCGTGAGTACCGAATAATTAATTGGCTTCGCAATCGACCACCACTCGTGAATCTCACCGGTGAATTTCAAGCCCGCAATATTCATGCGCTGATTAACCGCGTCAAAAGTCACTTTTTTCTAAAAGTCATCTCACAATTAAGTACATAATCCAGGAAAGTTGGTCAATCAAGAACTTTTCATTATTAACTTTAACAACAAAATATCGAGTAGTGTAAAGTGCCGTATCGACAGGTGGAAGCAGTTTCGGATAATTGGCCGTGTGATGTCCGTGAAGGTCTCGAGAGTACGTCGCGAATATTACTCTCAAGATTCCACTTTTCTTCTTTCCCTCAATCTCTTCATGTCTTTCGATAGCAATATACCAACTATATTAAACGTCTTTTTTTCTTTCACCGTAATTGATATGGGATTTCACAGAAATAGCCGAACGTCGAAGCCACGAAAACGTCCAATATTCGGTTTTTCCGAACTTTTATTACCACCGGCAAGTGGCGTTGCATTGAAATTTCACACCAGGTACTTTTTACAACAAATTCCCAATGCGGCGTTTGATGTTTTTTTTTCGTTAAAACTTCTTACGACCTTCGTGATTATCGGGATTATTTATTGGTGCAATTATCGGGCAAGTTTCACTCGGGGAAGGGAAATCTAATATACTTGAACAAAAAGATATCCACAAAGTTCGGCAGTCTCTATTGACTAAACCATGTTTATTTAACTCGCAATTTAAAGGCAACAACTGATTCGCCGAGCATCATAATTCCATTGCTAATGCCCTCAGTCAAAATGCCACCCTTTTCCGAACACGTCTCTCACTGTGCTTGAAGCGACCGAGCGTGTTCTCAAAACTTTTGTCAAGAGTCACCGACTTGTCCACCGCAGGCGCATTTCCTTGTTACGAAAGGTTCTTTCAGGGCTTGAGTCGGAGAAACGCCAGGTTGGATAACAACTTTCTTGAAACACTCGGTGCTTTGAGAGACATGAACTACTCGGTGAAATATAAGGCCTGAGCTGCCACCACGCAAATTTGCAACACCTTTTTCGTGGCACGGTAAGCGAGATGCTTGAGGAAAATGTAAACTTGTATTTAACTTTCTCGACACGTCGTGTGCGAGCGAATTAATCGAGTGTTTGTTGAACTTGACTGACGATGACTCTCGTTGCGAAAGAGGTAACGCAATGAGTGCAAGAAAGACGGATTAAAATATATAGAGCGAGAATTGCCGCTGCCCCGCTGTGCCGCCGCGCGTCGTGCCGGCGGTAACCTGCCCGTCGCGTGAGGGTACTTTTCTGAGCGCGCGCTCCGGCCTGACTGACTCACCCCCGTGCACCCCCACGCTTTCAACCGGTTCGCGCAAGCGCTCGACAATCTACGCTTCTCTTAACAGCCCCTTTTTATTTGCTCCGTACCGCTATCGAATCTATTACATATTTCTCGCCCGGTATCCGCCGGACAAAGGAGATGTTATTTTTGTATCTCTTATTATCACAATCAGTGTATTTGTCTGAATATTTTTAAAAAATGTTTCCTTCGTTTTGCAGACCGGCTTCGATAAATTGAATGATACAGTGATAGAATTCGGTAATTCGAATGGAAGTTTATTTTTATTCGGCTCAAGGCTAACTCGGCCACGAATAAGAGTACAAGAACGAGAGACAGAGCATCGTAGCTCGTAGGTGGAAGGTGGTTAATACGGGGAGAGGGTTCGTTTCGGCGCTCAAATGTCCAACGCATGCGTATAAATATCCGGGGCCAAACGGCGGTTCGCGGTCGGTTCCGGGGGTGAAGCTTCCTCGCTCGACGTATCGCAGTTACTCGTCTGATGTTTGTCCGCGAACAGCTCTCGCTTTTGAGGGTTGAAGTTAGCCTCGCCAACGTGGTGAACACGCGAGCCACTAGTCCGTGGCTTTTAGATCGGAATAAACGGACCCACTTGACTTGAGTCACGCAGTTTACTGACGCGCTACGACGACATTTTAATGAAACTTTTGAATCTGACAGTGCAGAATGGGTAATGATAACTTTAGACGTTACATTTTTTTTTATTATTATAATTTTTCATTAACATAACGATTGCGAACATGTGATAATCGACGAGAATCTCGGCCCTCGGAGTACAAGGAAATGAGAATTCCTTCCCAAATGGTAAGTCCTGTCATGATTTTGCACGAATCGTAATTTTATTATTATACTGAGGCTGTCTTAATTGCCGGTTTTCGAGCTAGTTCTCTCTTTTTTGTTATTATAACATTCAGGGTTATTCCCGTACCTCTTCTTTAGAAAGTTTGTCAGAAGAATTTGAATAAAATCGTGTGAGTCAGCTGAGAGCTCACATTTAAGTGCGCTGACCGTGATACGTTGAAAAAAAATGTTAAAAAAGCAAAAACCGTGGAAGACGATGGAGAAAGGAAGGCAGACGAGGAATGGCAAAACTGTAATGATAAAAAATGGTGACGGCGAAGGAGGAAAAAATGGAGGGAGATGGAGAAGGCATAACGGACCTTTAAAAGCTGTTTCATTTTGCACGATTGTATTGTAAGCTCTTGATGCAATTACCGCAGCCGTAACACCATTCTCCGTAGTTACGGCCATGCGGTTTTATTTCGTAATTTCTGCACAGCCGAAACTCACTTGGCTTTTGGTAGGAGGGATGCGGAGGTAGCAAAAAAAAAAAAAAAAAAGAATAAAAAAAGAAGTAGAGAATAGTGGCAAAGTTCGCATTGGATTGTTCGCTTTGTGTAATGAGGAAAAATTCCAAGATGCAGGTAACTTAATTTAATATCGCGGTTGGCGCTCAGGCGAAGCAACTGCCGCTGCAGACTCTACGACGATGATAAATTCTTCGTCGTGTCTCACCACTACTTTTTCTCGCTTTTTGCGCGCGCACGATTTTCGCGCTCTCATATCATATCTCATCTTCTCGACTTGAGCAAAACGTAAAAAGGATAGTAGTGTTTTTAAAATTTCGTTATTTATTCAGTTGTTCATTTATTTTGAATTCTATCAGACAAACAAACTGTGGTAATGTGAAGGCTTCATAATTATCTCTCTGTATAATAAAGATATTTCGACGCCGTCGCTGTGTAGGCGAATCGAGGGAATTCCAGGCCCGGATTTTTCTAAGTCTCTTATAGTCCCCCAAACCCGGAATTTTTTTCCCGGATACCGTTGTGATAATGTCATGTACAAGTGCGCAGTGAAATAATTTCTATAATGTAGTTAGAAATTTAGGTCAAGTATTTTACATAGTGAGGGGGTTGGCGCTCGCGAGGTGGCCGCCCTCCCTAGTAATCAAATAAAATAAATCGACAAAAACGAGAAATAAAATGACATATGCAAAAATATCACTCCTAAAAATAAAATGAGGTTAGTTTAACGAGTAAGCTCATTTCAATATCTTTTAGTAAAAAATCATGTCATTTTGAGCGTCACATTTCATTTATTTATTTATATATTTGCATAGATAGTTTGACATTTTATACGATAATAGAAAACGAAATGTTATTTTTAAATATATCGTTCATTGATATCACAAGTAATAAAGTAATAAATATAATAAATCGCTTACAAGTAAACATTGCACTAAAAGTACAATAAACTGCAAAACTATGATTTATGGCACTGGGTAATGCAAACAAAAAAGTGAACCAAATCATAAAATGACCTGAAATTTGTGAAAAACTGCAATAAATCGATTTCAACTTCACGGTCGCTAAGAATTAAGATAAATACAATACTTACAATTATATTCCTTCCACAAAAATAATAAATAAGGAATGTTATAAACATTATTGCCAGGCGTATTAGACTTGATTAATTACTTAAGGATTATATTAGTGATTGAACATTCAAAAATTTCAAATATTATTAAGTAATAATAAAAAATTATATGAAACTGTTTGAGACAAAACAAAGCTTTGTACCGAGGTACTCCACAAAATAGTAATAACAAAGGGAACACGTGTCAAATTATCGACTACCCTTTACGGATTCTGTCGTCACAGGATAGAAAGACATTTTATTCCTAATCTCAAGCCGTCCAAAAGACCTGCTTTTATCGTGTTCCGACAACTGATTTTGTCAATTATATAAACAAATAAAAATTCTCGAATTTTAATAAAAACAAAATAATATCAAAGAATTAATGCTTGTATTTGCAATGCAGATAAATAAACATGGCCTGAAAAAAAACAGAATACAATTTTTAAACAATTAATGAATTTGAGTACTTGGCAAGTGAACATGGTAATATGAACGTTCAATAATAAACCAATTTACTACAATTCAATAACTCCAAAATACCAGGTCAACAACTAAATTAATTACATTAAAAACCCTTTATTTTTCTATCTCGGTTTTTATTTGTGATGTGAAAAATTCACTGGTTCCCTTAAAAGTTTATAATATACAAATTGCACTTCCAAAAATGAAAGGTTGCGAAAGACTAAAAATCTCAACGAAATAGAAATCATTTTTGTAAGTAAAAGTAACTTTTCCTCTGTATTCATACCAATATAATTGATACAACGAATTATGATAATAATTTATCTTTTCATGAAAATCTCAGTCGTTCACTAACTACCTTGCGTAGGTTGCGCTGGCGAAAAATAGGTTAGGTTTCAATTGTGAAAGAACTTAGCGCGAAATTCCGAATGCGTCAGTGTAATAAAAATCGCTTATAATCTCCATATTATAAAAATATCGCTCCGCGGACACTGCGTAGGATATATTGGGCATTCCATGTCAAAAGGGCCCTCCAGGCTCGATTTTTTTCAAGACCTTAATGCCAAAATTTCCACTTTTCTGTTTCCATTCTAAAATGTTGTCGCGTTCTAAAAATACCATTTTTCAAAAACTAATAATATACAGTAAAAATTGATTCACCTTTATGTCATTGGATTCACATTAAATGAACATTATATGGATTGTGTAGATACGACTGAATAAGCGATCAACGAACCAACAGGTGTACGAGGCTAGGTTTGCGAAACTGGTGTGCGAAAACATTGAAAGAAAGCAAAATATTTAATGGGGAGTTTCAAAGTTCAAATCAACATTGTGTCCAAACGATTTGACGCGGAACACTCGTTTTGGATTACGCTAAATATTTTTATCTAAACCATTAAATCGTAACTGAAAATAGCTTGTAAAAGTTATAATTTTAAAGATATTATATATTAACCTCGAAAAAAAGGTGAAAACGTGAAAATTCGAAGAACAGAGTCTTAGAGCGTTTCGTCGGTCCGGTTGGTATGGTAGGCAAGCAAAACGCCCTTGTATCGAGACATTACCGCATTTGTATATAGTTATATACAATGTCGACATGATCACGAACGAATTGTGCATCATTGGCAACGAAATCAAACTATAGGAAAGATAATATTAGATTAAATCTTATGATTTATTCGTCATTTAATTGCATCCACTGTCTGCTGTTTATTAGTCGCAGTCATTTAATTGCTTATTACTCGAAATTTTTTTTCAGAAGAACTTATTTGTTCTCACAAAACGAGTTGCTACCCCAATTTGATAATTACCAAACTTGTCTAAAAATATGGAGACGTGGCAGTCATTGACTTCGGTCGTGAAGTTTATAGATTCATCAAATAATTAAAATGTCTTACCACAAAAATAAAACCTGTCCAATACTCAAAATTGTTAAACCAGAAACGGAAATTACGGTGGCAGTATTCAACAGTAGAATGTAGAGTTTTCTCTATCTGAGGGTGCTGTGGATATGTAGTACGTCGCCTTTATCCCAAAATATGCGGCATATTTTAAGAGACAATTTTAAGTTCGGGTTATCATCCTTTTCTAAATAATATTAGTAAAGTGAATTAATAATATTCGTGAGTTAAGATACTTTTGAAGCGAAAAGGTAAAAACTCAAATTAAATATGAGCGCTTGACATTTTAGTTCCCAATTTAATGAAGCTACAGCCAGGAAAAATCTAGTTAACGTGCCTAAATTTATATATTTCATTTGTTTATATTTGTATTCACTAAAATTTGCTTCCGTTGAAACATTGTAAGATTTCGAAAGGTCCGGCATCTTTTTTTCTTTAAAAATCTTTAGAAAATAAACAACTTGTGAACGACGTCTGACGAACATTAATTATCGACCACTGAAGAAAAATTGTATGTGTTGTTTAATGAACGAAATTCGTGTATTCAATCCTTTTTATATCATCGAACCGGAATCTCTTTTTAAAAAATTTGATAGAACCTACAATGCACATCTCTACAAGTGAAGAATCTTTTTTTAGAATCACAAGAGAAATCTATATGTACATCTATATTTTTGCTATTTTCAACATTTAGATAATCTATTTTGCAGACGATGTTGACAAACGATGTATAGGCAATGAACGATCGTTTGAAATAAGTTTTACACCATTATAGTTCGATACAAGCCCATCTCTACACGGACCCAGTTTGACATCAGCCCAAAAATTACTTTCATATGAATTTATACAGTTACTTTTATAGCGCACCCTTTAAACTACGTTTGCAAGTTTTACAAAGTATACTTATCAATTTCAAGTGTTAATATTTCGAATCAGATACGGTAAACTTTTTTGAGTTTCACATATATTGAGATAATACACTCAAGAGGCTGTATGACAATTTTTATAAAATTCTGAGAAGGATAATTTGACCTTGGTATAACCTTTATTTTACTTTTATCTCTATTTGTAAGCATATTCCTCAATAGAAATTTTACATTGCCTGCCATTCAATGCGTACCCAGGTGGGGTTTTACGATTGGCGGAGCACTGCGCCAGTCTTGGGTGCTGTGCTTCGAGTACTGGTCCGATGCTCTCTCCAAGAGTCGGCCCGTTGCTCTGCCGGCATTGGCACGTAACCTCGGCACAAAATCCGATGCTGACGCTGTGCCGTTACTGGATCAGGATCGTCAGCCAGTACTGCGTTTTCTGCAGACCAGTACGGGCTCGCAACTCTCGCCAACCCTGAACGAGTACTGGGCCGCGTCTAACGCTAACCCTGAACCAATTCTGGCCCACGACACACGTCAACTCTGGCGCAGTACTGTCGAGCGTCTCACAGCAACCCTGGTCCAATACTGGCACGCGACCCAAGCAACTGCAGAAATAAGTTCGCTACAGCGAAGAGCAAATAGAAAATTTCAAGCTGTAGCGAAGAGTGAATAGAAAATTTGAAACTGCTGCAAGGAGTGAATAGAAAATTTGAAACTGCTGCGAAGAGTGAATGGAAAATTTGAAACTGCTGCGAAGAGCGAATAGAAAATGTCAAGCTGTAGCGAAGAGTGAATAGAAAATTTGAAACTGTAGTCAAGAGTGATTAGAAAATTTCAAGCTGTACCGAAGAGTGAATAGAAAATTTTGCTTGAAATTTTGTATCCACGTGTAGACATGGAATCTTCCGAATCACGTACATTTTCGTAGCTCACTTCGTCGTCGCTGACAGGTAGAATCAACCCTAATTCTGATGCGGCGTCCGAGTTGCGAATTTAGAGGTTCGGATGGTCGAAAGGATCACTGGGCACCGAATCCGAAATATCACCGCCCCTTCTCGTCTTCTTCGTGGTCGGTGCTTCTCGCGACTCTTCATCGCTTGTCTCACTTGTGTTTTCTTTTAAAAACCGATGCTTTTGCACGCGCAGTCGACATTTTTATGTCTTCACTTCTTCGCGTTACTTGAGGATATATTTATATCGATAAACATAACCTCAATTGCATATATCGACATCAGGACTGGCGCAGCACTGGGCGAACACCGGGAAAATCCTTTGGCGCGATGCTTGTTTTAAGCCTTCGCCCAACGCTGGTGTGATACATCGGCCAGATTCATGCATGAGCACTGGCGCAGCACTGGTCCAACATCGGCAACATACATTGGCCCGATGCTGGATTCAAACCTTCGCCCAATGCTGGCGTGAACCATCGGCCAGATCCGGCCCGAGGTTACTAGCCAAGCGTCGGCACCCAGCGTTGGGCTAGTGCTGTGCCATATTTCCAGCGTCGGCAGACCCAACCTGGGTAAATTGTTATCCATTTCTGTCAGAATATTCACCTTATCTACGTAACATAGTACTTTATGTTTTTTTCTTCACCATCATTCCGCCTTTTTAATATATTTTACCGCACGAAAAAAATGCTTGGTTGGAACAACCAAGTGCCTTGGTTATATATGCGTCAGACAATTAATTGGTTAGACCAACCAAGTTATTTGTTAGGCTACCAATTTCTTAGTTGGACTAACCAAGTCACACATATAACCAAGGCACTTGGTTGTTCCAACCAAGCATTTTTTTCTGTGCGTAACACTCGACGAGCACACGGGCTACAATTGTTTATTTTACGTAAACGGCGTGAACGGGAACCCGTATAGGGGCTCACAATTGGCCGAGCATTGGGCCGGTGCTGGCGGCGAGCCTTCCAGCAACGGCGCAGCAATGGTAACCAGCACTGGCTTGACTGCTGGATGATAACTTCGGCCCAGTACTGGTAGTTGTGCACGGCCGGGTACTGGGGGCCAATGCGGCCCCGGAATGGTAACAAACACGGCCAGTATTGGGCAAGTAACGGCGGGAAATATTCAGTATAATCAATTTAGTAATTAATTATTAATTTAAAAAGATATATTTCCTAACGGACCGTCTCCAATAATTGTAATCATGTGATTCTATTATCATTTGAAAAAAAAAAAAAAAAAAAGGAAATTGTCCACCGATACAATTTTTTCGATAGCTTTCGGGAAAATGATGTTGGCGGGATTTGAAACTACGACCTATACGACCTACCTAAACTACATAACTACCTAACCTGCACGCTAACCACTAGACCAAACCGACTATGTGGGTTTCTTATACTTTAAGTCCATAATAGTTGCATCTAGAATAACATTCACAGGGACATCAGATGGATTTGGATAAAATTTGGTACACGGATGGTTTTGAAGCCACTGATTAAAGAACTCAAATCTGAATTCAGAAATTCAAAATGGAGGATCCAATATGGCCGTCCAAATGACAATAAATTATATAATTTGTATGAAACACGAAACAGAGAGCCTTTTTGAATCCAATATGGCGGCTAATATATAAAAAGTGACTTCATTTTGATAAAATTGAGTACTTCTTAAGATAATTCATTACTAATCTAAACTCGAAAATAAATGATAAAAAATGGCCGATACAAAAAATTTCAATTGCAAAATCTTGTTTAAATGGTAGGGAAGGAAATATGTTTTTTATGCTGGTCGTCGCTAACGTGCCGACGGTGCGCGATATTGAGTTTATGTTAATCATTGGCATGATGGTAATGGCCCATGTCTGCCCACGACTGGCTGACATACGTGAGAAACGTATTGGACCTAAGACAATGTAAAATTTTTTTTGTAAAATTTGACGCGTAATTTCCACCTCGCGCCCACCACGACTTGCAGAATATTGTAGGAATTCATAGTACCGATGGCGCAATCATCGGCACGAGCAATGGCCCAGCCGTGGAAAACTGCAGCAGCCCATGCTCGGTGCAAGTCTATCGGCCATCGCTGGTTGTTAGCAATGGGCCAGACGTGACAAAATGCTGGCAGTTTTTACTTGGTCGCGGCCGCGGGCCACTGCTAGCCCCAACGATGGCTCGATAGTCAACCAGTACTGGCTATCATCGGTTGGTAGCCAGAACTCGCCCAATCATTGGCCCCGTTGTAACTGCTGGCATTTCCTATACGGGATAAACGTTCTTTCGCTCTGCTCGGTGCGGTTCGACGTCCTAACTGCGGAGCATGCCACAGCATAATGGGGAGAGGGGGTAACAATGTAACAGTATCGAGCCTATTAAAAGGGGGATTGCATTGTATTATTTGATAGGGAATTATTTAGAATAGATGTGGACCAGCGAGTGCGGTTTGCGGGTTTGTGATGAACAGTTTTTATTTATTTTTCAGGCAATTTCATTAATATCAATGTAAATTATAATATTATTTATCAAGTAGTATTAACGGATTAAGAATATCCAAATATATCTGATAAGCATCAGAACAGTTAATAATTACAGAAATTAGTATAACCTCGTAAAATTAATTATTAAAATTTTTTTTCAACTTATTTAAATGGAAACTTATGAATTCATTAAATAATAGGCACGGAGAAAACAATTTTACTGGCCCACTAAATACTTAGGTAAAATAGTTATAGCGTTGTGTTGTGTGGTATATTAACAAATCATTTTGTTAGATTAGCAAAAAAGTTTACTCACCTAGCCATTATCGCAATGTTGTCACTATTCTAACAAACGATTAGCTGTCCTAGGTAGATCAATTTCTCCGTGCGAGAGAATTTTAGTGATACAAATCCAAAATATGCTACAAAAAAAATGGTGATTGGTTTACCGTTTAATTTAATAGATACCGTGGCTTAAAAAGAGATTCTTTATTCATTTTAATAAACGCAAGTGCGTGAATAGGGTGCGTATGCACCAACGCATATTTTCTCAAGCCCATAAATGGAACGCTATTGCGGGATTATTAGCTTAAGAGAAAACAATATTTGCAAAATTTCTTAAATCCTTGAAATTCGTCTCCGAAATTGTTGAACTCGATTACGAGAAGGGAAGTGCGGTAAAGAGTTAATAGCCAGACAGCCCAAAAAAAATGTATATATATACAATATGCGCTGGCTGGTACGGGAGTGGCTCGATGGCTCGGACGATACGCCGCGGGGTGCATTCGGCCGACTTATGAATAAACATTTGCCAGGACATGCCGGCGGAAAATTACACCGGTACAAATACAAGAAGGCTAGTGTAGCTAAGTTAAAGATAGGAGAGGGGATAGCGTACGAGGTTGCTCCCCTGCGAACGCGGCAAAACCCCGTCGGCCGATGCTGAACCCTTCTTCTTTCGTTGCTTCCATACTCTTCTTCATTCCCAGAAGCTTGATATTCAGGCTTTATGTATAACTGACTGCTACACGACGTGCAGTTAAATGGACTCGAGGGAAGGAATCTTGCAGTAATTGTTGAAAAGCTGGCACCGCGACGAACATTCGAATAAGCCAAAGCTTAACCAACACCAAGTATCAGATGATTATGCCCTTCGAGGGACAATTAATTCCGCCAACGGAACTCTCCGAAGTCCGTGCGCCGTTTCGATCCCGCGACTTGCCTTGAAGAAATCGCTCGGAACAGGCGACATATTGGCTTTGGTCATGGGCTAAACCTCTATAGAACATGTAGATATTTAGCCTCGCACGATCCAGTCAACTACCTCTAAGACTCACAGCGAGTGCCGACCTTAATGCCTTCGATCACGAAGGTAGTTAAAAATCGAGGGTTTCCAGCCATTTGACGTATATATAGCTATATATTCACGAGGTACTAGGTGAATTCAAGAGATTTCGTAAGAGACTCGGCGAAAATAATATATTTCGCACATTCACAATTGTAACAGACCCATCGCTTTAAAGCTGTATCTTGTTGTTCATTAATTCGATAAATAATTTGATATTAATTAATATTTGCTTCCTCACAGAAAGAGCATTGTTTGCGCAAAATCTTCTTTTATCATCCGAATTTTAGGGTGCTTAAAATTGTTTATTAAAATGAATAAACAATCTGATCTTAAAAGTAATATGATGTTTACAACTGTAAGCACATCAAAGAGCTTTTCGACAACTCGAATTCTCGAGTATCATTATATTGCGCGTTATCTCCAAGAGTTCCATTGATATTCGTAACATAAAAATATCTACAGACGGTAGCTTAAGCATTTCCAACCAGGGAATTAAGGTACGCAAAGAAAAAAAGAAAGTTCTCATAATGTAATTCGAGCGTGGTTGTTCTCAAACATTTTAATTGGCGCTCGCAAATATTATTTATTTGTCGTAAGCAATGGAAAAAAAGTCTTGGTATCCGTGATGAGAAAGAAGGGAGCAAACCGGAGGTACAGTTATGTGTAGCTAGGCTAAGGAGCCTTTTGCCGAGAGCGAGCGGCGGAGCGAGACGGCAGATGAAGCTCCGAGACTTCAAAGGTACGTTATAAATTCAAGGAAAAGAAGGAAAAATCTGTAACTCGCCGAGAGTAGCGCCGGCAATCCAATTGTCAGAGACCATCCAGACGACGCAAGAGTTTGGCGTGAGCGAAGCTTTTGCGCGGGCGAGAACGCGAAGGAGTAAGCAAAGAGAGGAAGGAATGGGTTAGACGCGACTTGAATACATGTCCAGGCTCATTCAAAGCCATTCGTTGTATCGACGAACAGCGCATCTCTCGACTAAAGTATTACACGCATTTTCGTTCCCTAAAAACTTTCGAACGTTTTATACTTTGAAGGCACACATGTCCTAAATTTATTTTTCCCAGGCTCCCGCACACTACCAACTTGACTTTTTTTCACAAGAAACTCGTAAATCGTGTTATTCCTTTATTTCTTCCATTTTTTTCAAGGTTTATTGTCGTTTCTACAAAATTTCTGCAGTCTTTGTGATCTGGGATGGCTTCTATTTAGGAGATCGAGAAAAGAAAAGAAGGAAAAAGATAAGAATTGAACGCATTTCCATTCGAAACGATCAAGATGACTGATTTTTTTTTGAGTTGCAATTGCATCAATGAAACTTTGTAAGTTGTTATAAAAAATACCTCTTGATGAATACAATTTAAAAAAAGATTCGTAAGTGAAATATTATTCTGTAGCACACCTTATCGGTGATTTTTTTCAATTTGTGTTAAGGTTCAGATTGATTCCAGATTTTTTGTGAAGGTGCAAAATGTTATGTTCAAATGAAACTCAATTCCATTTTTATAATATTGTGCTGAGTCGGTCACCGTCAAATAGAAAGCCCATACGGCACATCATGTAGAAGCGAACCGGCGTCATTGGACCCGTGCAGAAAAAAATAGTCCATGATGTAGTCCCGGATAGAATCTTGGCAGTCCAGGCGGGAATACCAGATGGACTCTCAGATCACTTTCGCTTTTAATCCGATCCAGAAGCCGACGTACTCCATCTCGGACTCGATCCGGAAGTCGACGTACTCCATCTCGAACTCGATCCTGGACGGTCCGCGAATCTCGGCTGTCCGATAGCAGAATCCATCCTGGTGTCCATTTTGGATTCTCGTCTGGACTGTCTCGCAGTTCATACCGGACTCTATCCTGGACGATCCGCGAATCTCAGCTGTCCGATGGCAGAATGCATCCTAGTGTCCATTTTGGATTGTCTTAGACCCGATTCCGAATTCCATCCAGAACTTCATCTTGGATTCCACACTAGACTCCATCCTGGACTTCATCCTGGACGATCCTGGTTTCCATCAGGAGATTGACACCAGGACCAGACTGTATCCACCCTGGGCACCTTGGAGTCCAGACGATCCATTTTGGACTACTCTTACGTCAACGGAGGGTAGACCCTTCGTGTGTAGTCGAACTCAGGACAGCGTTCCAGTCTTATATACGCTCAGGTTTCAAGTCACTTGCGAGAAATGCTTCGACCGCTCGCCATCTAGCTGAACATTATGTATCCGTGTTTCGCATGATGCCTGTAGATGGCAAACGGACCCATCGTTTCTCGCAAGTGACTAGAAGCCTGAATGTATATAAGACTGGAAGCTGTGCAGAGTTCCACTACATACGAGGAGCCTACCTTCCGTTGACGTAGTAAGAGTGGTCCAAAATGGATCGTCTGGACACCAAGGTGCCCAAGGTTAACACGGTCTGGTCCTGGTGTCAACCCGCAGGATGGAGTCCAGTACCCATGCAGAAATTAGTTCGAGCAGTCGCGATTAAATAAGGGGCCTTTTTAGGTATAAACGTAGCATCCACAATAGGGAATCTACTCTAGAACCCTACTAGGCTCAACAGAGGCGGCCACGACAAACTTCAGGGCCTAATCAGGCTTAAATGTGGAACACTCACTAAAGTCGCCCATATTAAGCCTCTATGGACACACGAACTAAAATGTGACTCAAATCGGCAGGCACAAACGGCTAGGGTCCTCCAGTGGAATATATGAATTAAAAACACTATCTCTTTCAGACCTCTTTAAAACTTAATACCTCGGCGAGTATAAAATGTACGTTGACGAGCTTTTGCGTCATGAAGAGTAAAACTTACGTTTCGAAATGAGCCATAGCTCATTATCACAAGCCTTTTACTTCTCCAAATGAATTAATGGTTTGCCAATGGACCACTTTGTCATCACGAACTGACCAGTTATTTACGATAGTGCAATGTATTATTATAACTACATCGTAATTTTTTTTGTCATGGACACACACTGATATTCACAAATGGATATGGTTACTGAATGACCCTTTTTTTTTTGAGGGAAAAGTAGGCTTGAGGGCCCGTGTTAGTATCTGTGAGTGTATACGTGTCTACGCAAATGTCTGTAAGTGACGGTGACGGACTATTTTAATCAATATGGGATCAACTCAAAGTGCGGTTCGTCAACGGACCACTAGGTCATCATGAATGAACAAGTTATTTACGACTTTATGATGAATTTACCTAACTATATTGCCATATTTTCGTCACAGTCACTCACAGACAGTAACAGTCACTCGGAGATGTATACTTGACACAGACAGTAACCATCACTCGGAAATAGAGACTTGATACTAACAGACACTTAGAAAATGGAACTTGAGTGTTCGTGAGTGTCAGTGTGCGGCATACATACTGCGGCCGTATGCGTGTGTGTGTGTTTGAGACTGGTTATTTTCCCATGAGTCCCGAATACTGAATTATTCCAAGGCTTCTATGAGCCTATTACGTCAAAATCCTCTGTAAGCCCTCTAAAGCCGTATTATTACAAGTACCAATATAAGTCATACCTCAGACTTCGATTAATCCAAGGTTTGCCAAACCCAACAATAAATTAAAAACTAGTGATTACCTGATAGTTGCGTATAGAAAGCAAACAGTATGACTCGAGATCTCGCAGCTACGCTTACTATACCTGACCAGAATGAAACAACCAATAACGTTCGAATGTTCGTTTTGAAATAGAGAAAAATAAATGTAAATGAATAGCATAATGCAATATGGGTGATTCATTCGTGAAATCGGTCCATTGACGACACCGAAAGATTTTATTATCGGACCTCTCTTTTAATGTATATAAAAACTTTTTTCAGACAATTTCAAACAGCTTTCATTCAGTGGTCCAATGAAGACGATTCTCACCTACAAAGATATACATTTATAAAAAAGCCTTTTTTAACTCCGGACTGTTCCCAGGCATAAGACGGGAGTTATGCGTTTCGCGACGATTGAAAGATCTCACTTCGAATCTTCGACATTTTGTCAAAACGACAAAAAATGTTTTGACAAGTTTTGGTACAGAGCTTCTATGGCTTGGAGGTTCGCCATAAGGCCATGAATTTTTGAGATCCATTCCCGCGTAGAAAAAAAGAATCTCGCCGAGATTTTTAAAAAGATTCGCAGATTCTCCACAATTCCGGCGAAATTCTGATAGAGATTTAAAAAAATCTGGGTTCGGCGCGCAACCGTGATTCTCGCTGAGATCCTTTTTAAAAATCTTGGTGAGATTCTCTTTTCTACGCGGGTTGCACCTCCGCAGAGATATACATCTTTGAAAAAAGTCATAAAATTGCCAATTCGTAAATATCGCTTTGACCACTACATTCTTAGTGCTACTGTATACGTGTGTGAGCCTAGCCTAATGGCGTTGATTGGTTTAAGCTAATGCCAGCTATGGCGCTATTGTCCGGCCGTGGCGGTGATATAAAGCCGACGGCGCGTCAAAAGTATGGGGCCATGTTAAAACTTAATTAATTAATTTATTATTGTCATGGATTCGGATTTCGATGTTTGAAAAAAAACATGAGGAAATGATCTTATTCTTTTTTTTTTTGCACGTTTGTGAATTTACTATTGAGGAAGTATATGCTAGTTAGGCTGGGATATTTGCTGTAAGACCATATAATTGTTTTTTTATAGTCACGGCAATTAAATGATTTTGTAATTACCGTAATTGGAATTAAATAGTCATATGGACTTGAAATAGGTAGCTTTATGAATGGTGGGTGATACGAGCTTGTACTTTAACTGAGCTATACATAGATTATGAACTACAATTTAGTTTCAATTCAAGATAATTACAATTGTGACGGCCCTGCATTGCATGTAGAATATGATTCGAATGAGAGAAAAGCGTAGGTGACATCAGTGTAGTGACTAGCGCTCTAGCTTACAATTAGAAGTAGACTATTCTGGGTTCGATTCCCGGTGATCACCATATCTTTTCTCTCTTCGTTATTTTGGCAATCCATCCGCACTACCATCCTACACATTTTCTCAAACGGCCGATCCAACCGTTACATGGTGTCAGAAGTTATCGGGCTCACGATCCTCAATTTCGCCTTGTACCGATGGAGCGTATGTCGACGGTCCACTGCAATCGCGCAACAGGCTACCTGCTCTGCGCCTTGTACCGATGGAGTGCAGCGTCTCCACTGCAATCGCGTAATAGGACACCCGCTCTGCCCAGTCGACGAGGACGTCGAATTCATGAAGCGCCCGAGCAGAAATTTGTTCTGGCTGAGGTCCGAGCTTTATCGGGTTTTCCTTAATTAATAATCGTGCCCGGATAAGGCGGCTCTATCGGGGCCAGATATGGCATGTAACATTCTGATCTGGCCGTGATCAGGCTACTAAACCGGCCACGGTCAGGCTCCTGATCGGGTCCATAGTAAAAAATGAGAGGATCCAATATACATAAAACGTATAACGCCAGTTTAATTATTGGAAGTTTATTCTGGTACCATACCTGGTCGCGGAAGCTTTAAAAATGATGTATTATTGCTTTATTTTTTAGCTAACCAAATTGACGTATAAAGGACTGATAATCTCGAACAAATCGCCAAATAATGGGGTTCTTGTGAATAGTGGAACTATCCTGCAAATCCAAAATATATACAAAACACAAAACGAAAACAGAATAAAAATAAAAGGAACAGTGAGGAGTGTTAAAAGATTTATGTACGTATATCCATGCGACTCATCAATTTTTAAACTGCGACGCGTAAAAAAACGCACACGGAGAGAAATTTATGTGTCATGACAACAAAAAACGGTGACAACAAAAATCGTTTTGTTAGGATAACACAAAAAATTGGTCAGCCCAGCAAAAGATTTGTCATCCAAACAAAAGATTTATCAGCATAGCAAAAATTTGGATATAAGTGACGCAGTCGCTGAGAAAATATATGCTGTTCCCCTTATACATGAATAATTGTGTAATACACATACATCAAAATACAACTATTTCTAATCGATATTATTACAATAATAAGCGATATTAGAGAGGACACATCTCTCATTTATTTATTGTACACCGATAATGGCAGATATGCTCTTCCAGTACCCTGATAATTTCTTCTGAAGTGGTGTTTATTTTAAGTCAACCAGATTTGAATATTCTGGCCAAAAGCAGGGCCGCATCTGGCTAGCCCAACCAGGAGTGACTGACCGATGCCTGATCTCGGCATGCTATGGAAAACTTTAGTCTAACCACATTGGAAATGTTGTACCTATACATAATCCGGGCGGGGTCGGGACCCCACTTAACTAACCGAATCAGGAATGTCCGGTCGGTGCCTGGTCCCGGCTTGATGGAGAATATTTCGGGCCAGCCAGTTTTTAAATATTATACCGATACATGATCCGGACAGGACCAGGGCCTTATTAGGTTAGCCTGAACAGTCATGCCTGACCGATGCCTCATCCGGACCTGATGGTACTTCAGGCATTTTTAATTAATTTCTGCTCGGGCGGGAGTGTGTGACGGCCCTGCATTGCATATAAGAAGACGATTCGAATGAAAGAAAAGCATAGGTGACATCGGCGCAATGGTTAG
>OZ019980.1:8617329-8647329 GCA_963970395.1 Ephialtes manifestator
ATTATTAAATACAATTATTTTGTTAGTTTCGTAAAACTAACTGGCGCCCAACTATTATTTTGTCAATATCACTGGAGCCCTGGCAGCCACTGACCCCGGCCGCGCCAGGTGTGACGCTATAATTATTTAAATAAAATCTGTACGACAATTCGTATTTTGCACCCGAGATATTACGGGAAAAGTAGCGTCTTTCTCAATATTTATCTAATTAAAACAAGGATGCAAAGTAGAACCTTGCACATTGCTTCCTCATTATTTTTCGGGTTTTACAAAGCTTCCTCTATGAGGAAACCAAAAATTGAATAACATACTTCCTCATAGAGGTAGCTTTGTGAGAAGCGAAAAATAATGAGGAAGCAATGTACAAGGTTCTACTTCGCATCTTTGTTTTCTTTTTCATTGCTGCAAGACCCTTTTTCCAATTTTTTTACTTGTTGAAGTTGCATCACTGGACCAAATTCGTTTGGAGGCGGACTCTGTCCGGTCAGAGTATATGAATTTCCATTTGAAGATGTTTCACATAAGTTACAAGAAAATTGAGTATAAAAAGTTACTACGGAACGAAAAATGGATAGTAAAAGTGAGTATATTTTCTACAAAGAATCTTTGTATCGAACTTCCTATCCTCATAACGGACAGTCTTCTTACAACGAAAAGTGGTTCTCGCAAATCCAATTTGTTCCAGTGATGCAACCTGAACTCGCCATGTGCTGAAACGAAATAGTATTTGCACTTGGCTTCAAAAGGATTTTCCAATTATGAAAAATGTTTAATTATGATGCTTGCCCAATGATATTTTTTTAGCAACGGAAAACATTTGACAATTGCAGTTACAACACTATTTAATATGCTTGATTTCCAGATGTCTTGGCTCCTCAAAGAAACCAAGTCATCGAATCAGGAAATATAAATATTTGTTATTTCCTGATTCTGCTGATTATACTATTGCTTTAACTATTTAACAGTCAACGTAACATATTACCATCGATGGAGAAATAACTATTTTTTAAAGCATCATTGTTGTCTGAACACACATCAGTGTGTTCAGACAAATAGTCTGAAAAAAAAAAAATATTTCCGTTATCAATTTCTAATACATTACAATATCTGTGAAAAAAACCATATTACAAATCAAAATTATGAAAAGATCTTTATCAGAAAAATAACTAACATTCAAGAGTTTTTAGCCTTTCTTACACAGAAAAAAACCTTGGTTGAATATGGGTCAGTCGATAAATTGCAGTTATATCAACCAAATAATTGGTTAATACAACCAAAGAACGTAGTAAATTTTATTTATAACTTCTCCAACCGCAATTAATCGACTATCATATATTTAGCCTGGCAGTTCGTTGTCCCAACTAACATTTTCTTTCCGTGTACAGGGCGAAGTCTTATCCGTTAAAGGGTTAACGAATAATTTTGTACTAATTGCGTACAATATTCTGCAGTAGTTTTCTGGAAAGAGAAATATTTTTTAAAGTTGCTTTTCGTAACTTTTCGATCAAATAAACAAACCGATTTTAGCTTCCGGAAAGTCGCTGTTTTAGACAGAGTGCTTCTCGGTCCAAGTTTAAGAATTTGATGCTTATATAATAACGCAGTTATAATAAAAATGTGTAAACATATCTTCATCTATTCTAAATTTACTAAACGAACTGAAAATAGTTTATGATTGATCCAATTCTCAGTTAACCCTAAATGTTTATACTCGGATCGCAAAGCATACTTTCACGAATAAAATTAGATTTTGAATAATAAAATTTGTTCATCCGTTTCATCTCAAAATTTTGACGAGTCGAAATATTTCCTACCTCTTTTCATCAGACATTATATAACTGGGCCAAATTGCAAATTTATTGTGCTCGTTGTGCATTTTATGACGTTTGAATCCATGTTTTTTGCAGTAATAGTATCAAGTATTCAGGAAACATACATAATTTCAGTTCATGTGATTAAAAACAGTAATAGCTAAAGTTTCAACACAATATGTTGATATTTAAAGAAAAATGAGACAGCTACATCAGGGCCAAGAAGGATGACGAAGAGTTCTACCGCGACAGGTTGGATGCTGTCGGTTGTCACTTGTCGCTTGATCGCCCGTTGCGGAGAGCCGCTTCAGGTTCAAAGTGGAATTCGCTGACTCGTGCGCGTCTCCGCACGTCCATTAATAGTTGCTTCATTCGTCGTGATGCTAGCGTGTGAGTCTTGCGCCGACGTAGCACAGAAAGAGAGAGAGAGAGAGTCTGTGATGGTACCACAAGTCTCCAGACTCGGGGGGCC
Organism: Ephialtes manifestator; assembly: GCA_963970395.1. NCBI lineage: Eukaryota > Metazoa > Arthropoda > Insecta > Hymenoptera > Ichneumonidae > Ephialtes > Ephialtes manifestator. Next base: position 8,619,613 of record OZ019980.1, read on the forward strand.
CCCATTGCCACGACCACAAGCTCCCAAGTCTCTTGGTACTTGGAAGAATTTCACGGGACCTCGTCACTCGGGTCCGCGTGAGAGGCAGAGCCGCCAATCTAGATAGTAAGGGGTGAGAAAGAAAGAAAAGCTTCGAAAGGTTTTCCCGTCGGGTTTGCTCACTGATTTTCAACACTCCCTTTCTCTCGCTCTCCTTATTTTCCTGTTTCCACACTTTAAACACGGATCGTAGACAGAAATAACGACGAAGCAAAATCATCGCAATTAAATTTTTGCACACAGCCGAGAAAGTTGCAAACATAGAAAACAACGATGCGGGGGATGTTCGTACTTATTCATCGCGTGAAGCTTCGAATCAGCCGAGCGAAAACCAACAAAACCCACCAAAGCACTATCGTTATTGCAGAAAAGCTTTTCAGCCACGTTTTACTGTCGCTTTACCGCCCGACCACCTCGTTTTACCGTTTCGCCGCTTTAGTCCTTAACATCCGATTTTTCTTGTTCATTGTTTCACTTGTATTATCGGGTATGAACGAAATGACATCCATTCATCCGTTACAACCGTGACTTCGCTCCGACGACGATCGACAATACCGGGAGAATATTGTGCTCAGCATCCGCCACACTAACGCCTCCACCAACCTCGTTCCTCTATTATATACCATTTACCACAAATTGGCCCACAGCGTAGATGCTTCTTTTGCTCCAACAACTTTCAGAGCTAAAACGAGTTGCACTGGAGTAACGGGGGCTAATTGAAATTGTGAAATGTATAGCGGTCTTCACAAAAGCAACGTTGAGAGATGAAAACCGTGCAGCTATTTTTGTTGCTTATCAAATGGAATAATAATTTGGACTTGGAGATGAGCAATTGAGAGCAACAAGACGTCAAGGAAATGGTTCGGAAAACGATGAAAGACCCGGAGAATTTTATTTTCGTTTAGCCGGTACGACAATTCAGTGACTCCGCTGACGAGAAGCTTATGAAAGGGAGAGAAAAAAAATTTCCATTGCAGTCTGACTTTGTGCCGGGTCCACGGCCTTGGGAGAATAGTCGAGCTGGTGGAACGAAGCGCGGAGCGTCGATGAGAAAACGTGATGCTACCGCTTAAACGACAAAGATACATTGTGCACGGAAGGGTTTGCGGGTGGTAGTGGCGACAATGGTGGTGGAAAAGTCCCTGCGACTTTTTAGCCAACTTGCATCGCTGGTAAACACATTGGTGGTAAGCGAACGATGAAAAGGCCGCTGCTCTCTCGTTTGCTCGCTTCGTCCCCGTCCAAGACCATGAAAACCATAGCGTATGTTGTAAAAGGCCGAGGAAGCCTTGTATTCTCCGGCGGGAAGCGCTCCTATAGCCCGAACCGTGGACATCCCACCGCGTCTACTTATACAATGAATAATTTATAAATAGTAAGAATCCCCGGGAACGCCGGCTCTTTTGGTGCATCGGCAAACACCCCGATATGCTACATTCCCACTGTAACGGTACGAAGATGTAAAACGTTGTAAATACTCCATTTTGGAACCGCTTTTTCAGACAAGTAAAAACTTGTCTGAAAAAACAAAATAAAAATTTTAACTAATTGTATTTGGAAAATTTGCAGAATCGATGGGATTTGTGCACTGTAAAAAAAATCTACTTGAAATTTATTGTACTTTTACTGGAAGTTTTTATTCATAAACTAGTACATTAAATTTAGTATACAAGTGTAATGTAAAATTAATGTATGGTACAGCACATTCAATAATTTACTTTAATTTTACAATGAAAGTACTTGAAGTTTAATAATTTGCTTTAATTTTACTGGAAAAGTACATGAATTTCATACCACAATTGTATATTAAAATTCGATGACGAGTTTATGAATAAAAACTTCCAATCTTTTCTAACAGAGTGATAATAACATCTACAGATAACACGTCAATTGTTGAGTTATACCATGTTTTAAGATGTACATTTTAAGGATGATCAAAAAGAAATTCATATATTTCCTTTTTTTTACCTATCGCTGTACTTTGGTTCAAAAACTCAAAATGTTGTATTATCACTAACAGCCGACTGTTAGTTGGAATTATCACTATTTCGTACACCATAGGAATTATGGTAGTACTGGTAACTGTACTTTATTTTTATAGTTTGTAACGTAGTTTTGTTTGGTGTCTGGTTACAAGAGTCGCGATTAATTTTTTTGTATTAAAAAATGGGAAGTTTTTTTCGGTTGGTTATGGTTAATTATTTTTGTTATTGCATTATTTCTGAAATTGCCATTTGCGCTCATTGTTTTTCATCGAGAATTCTTCGTGCAGTCCTCAGCATTTTTGGTTTTGACCCGCTCGCTGTCGAGGTGTTGTGCAGTCGCCGCGACGAGCACGTAGTCTGGATCGATCGAGGAACCTAAAAGATGTGCAGTTTAATTGAGCCTCATTTTTAAACGGTAGGAATGCCGAAGGAAGATTGACTTTCCGCGGTTTCTTATGAAATTGATGAATTGACATGCTCATTAGGGCTGTTCAAAAAAACATAATTTCTTTATAATCGGTTGCTCCTGAAATGCTGTATTGATTATCACAAAAAAATGTTTTCGCGAAAGCTGGGAGTTGTGCGATGATATTAAGTACTGCCGCATCAAGGCCAAAATTCATTAAAAACGGCGATTTTTATAAATTTTTTTTACATGGTGAAGCGCTCATGGAGATTGAGGTTGCTTTCGATAGACTATGAAATTGTGTAAGTGCAGAAACACGTTCAATAATGTTTAGTACTGCCGCATCGACATTGAAGTTAGCAAAATGAAAAATGAAATCCTTTAAAATCATGAAATATTCATCTGCTCATCGACTATTTCGCGCGTTTTCAAATGACAAAATGGCTCATGAAACGGGAGGACATAGTCTATCGAAAGCAACCGCAATCTCCATGAGCGCTTCACCACGTAAAAAAAAAATTTATAAAAATCGCCGCTTTTCATGAATTTTGGCCTTGATTCGGCAGTACTTAATATCATCGCACAACTGCCAGCATTCGCGAAAACATTTTTTTTGTGATAATCAATACAGAATTTCAGGAGCAGCCGATTATAAGAAAATTATGTTTTTTTTAACAGCCCTAATGCTCATTCTCCGTATAACATCCGTTGTAATGTACACAATATTTTATACATTTTACTCAGATTCATCGCGGTAATGAGCACACCGAGAGAAAAATATAGTTAAGACATCTAAAATAGTTTGGTAAAAAAAACCCAGACAACATAGTAAATGGGATTGATCTGAGAAGTTTGGAAATGTTTACTTATACCGTGAGTAGAAACGCGATGCACGCGGGGGGGGCGCTCGCGAGACGTCTGGGCATTTTCGGGAAACTTTAAGGTTATGACGGCGAATGTTGAACGATCGACGCTATACGGGAGCTCCCATATAGCATCAGATATTCGATGTATATCCATTTTAGGTCCTTAATGTGAAAAGTATATCTTGTATATTCTATGGATATTTATTCTATATACATGCATGTATATACGCACATGAATATCAAGAACACATTCTATGTACATACTTGAATAATACGAATTTGAGCGCAGGTACGGACACATTCGTAAGATATTTCATGTATATGCAATCTATGGGACATAGGAAGAAAATCAAACGGCCACGAATTAATTTCCTAAGGATGTACCCATATAACATTTTCACATACATTGCATATACATCGTATAAACATTTGCGGATATACAATGTCCTATGTATATAAAATGTATCTGTAAAGGAGACACTTATTCTACTATATGGAACATACACTAGATATCCATGAGGATATACATATTATGTGCACCGTATGTGCACTTATATCCTCTCTAAAAAAAAACGGAAAAATTAATTACAAAATAATTATCTGCATTTTTTTAAATCTTTGTGTCTCACAAAGATTTTTAAAAAAATTGAGTTCTTGGCAACTACTGAAGAATTGTTTTTTATTTGAAAAAAAAAGTCCAAAAAAATGACAAGGAATTTTTCTAAGTGTCTCGTAGGTCAGTAGTTGGATGGGTGACCGCGCCAGGTTTGACATTTTTGGACTCCCGCAAGGATCAGTACTTGCATTCGTGATCGCTCCGCATCCGAGTTTCTCCAAGTTCAGTGCTTGGATGGGTGACCGCCTAATGGCCGAATTTTTCAATGCCCCTTAAGGGTCAGTACATTGATAGGTGACCCACTGTGTTAATATTTTATATATTTCGCTCGCAACCCTCTAAATGAATGTAGTCTTGACGCGTTTTTATTTTTAGTATACTTCAAATACACAATAAAAATGAGAATCTTCTAAGATGTCAATGGCCGAGTGGGCTAAGGCACGCGGCAGTCACCCAGAGGATCCAGGTTCGATTCCCACCAACAGCAAATAAATTTACATGTGTTTTTTTCAGCAATGAATATGTACCAATCAATGCAATAACTCAGAATATCCAACTAAAAGTGCAAGATAAACCGAATTCAATGAATTCAGATAATTATTTTGTAATTAATTTTTCCGTTTTTTTAGATAGGACATAGATGTACATACGGTGCACATAATATGTATATCCTCATGGATATCCAGTGTATGTTTGATGTACATGAATAGGTGTCTCCTTTACAGATACATTTCATATACATATCATGTGATACGACGTGAATACGTATATACATAGGACATTCTATATCCGCAAATGTTTATACGATGTATATGCAATGTATGTGAAAATGCTATATGGGCTGTATCTCTTTCGTAAATCTCATGTCTTACGAAACTACAGATGTTTTGCAGGCTGTCAATAGACTTTGCGTTATTTTTCGTAACGTGAATTGCTTTACCCTGTATGCGTATGAAGATTATTCCGAACATTTGTGGGCGCAAAATATAGAGAAGTATGAGATGCGTTGTATAGCGTTGCCCGTTAGTCAAAATTTTAACCCTCGGTTAGCCCTCTGGGAATCCCAAATCGTTTGACGAGGCAAAAGCCGACGCCGGTTTCACCCTCCGTACAGCCGACAGTGACCCTACTTGGAAGTTCAACCGTTATTTGCCACCCTCCGTAGAGTCTTCCTCACTCCGTGTAGAGCCTCAGACGGAGACCGGCACTGGTGGTTGTACGGTCGATGTGCGGCTCTGGCGGACCCCCGAGTTAAGCAGCATTGTTTGCGGTCATAACTTGGATAGGTGACCGTTTAGCCATGCACCGGCTGGCACATCAATCAGTGAGCGGGAGGTCAGTTTTTCTGAGATCTCGGTGTTTACACTTAAGTAAGTTACTTTCGTGAATACACCGGGAAATCAGAAGAATATACGGCCGTCTGTACCGGTACGGGTTTTCCGCAGTTTCCCCGTGCCCATGGCAAATGCGGTAAACTGTAGCTAAAGTCGGCTGCGAACGCATTGGAAAGTTAGGTTAGCTTAGTGAAATGCGGGTAGGGAGCGATAGGAGTAAGGGTGGGAAGGGCGGTAAAAGGCGATTGAAGCCATACCATGGAAAGAATGAAAAATAAAAAATAAAAATAATAATAAATAGAGCCTCAGACTGCCTACTCGCCTTATTCATAAGCCCTCCTACGACCTACTCACCCTAAATGAGGTATAGTACCCCCGTTGAGCCTATGTAACCTATTGAAATTCAGATACCCCTACTTAAGCTACAAACATAGAAAAAAAACGTGCCCTGATGAAAACTCACGAAGAGTTCAACATCTTATTGGTGTGAATAACATATTTTGAGGAATGCAAACCAATTCACTCGTTACGATAAATCCAGAAAAAGTTTCTTACTCATTATCGTAATTTCTTCACATGTAATTGGACTGTGATTGTACTGACAAAGCTTTCTTGAGGCTTAGAGCGAATAATTTTTTTTAAACATTTTTTCTTTTTTTTCCGTACTTTCTTAGACGATTCATATTTCGGACTAAAATCGATCAGATTCACATGCAAGAAGATATAGATGTATCTGAATGTAATTTGATTTTGTCTTTAATTTGGAAGAAGCAATATTAATAATTTCTAAGAAAATAGGAAACAATTTTTTTACTTCGTCGGTATCTCACATCACCTTTAAATGTTATATGTCTTAAATAGAGATTGTTCCTTTTATCGAAAAAAAATGTATATTAAAATATTGTTGATATTAAATAAAAATATATTATATCTATGGCAATATAAAAAGTTTAATAAACGCTTTTGTCTTTTTGAATTTGTTTCTTATATTCATAATATAAATAATTATACTTCCATTGATGTTTGCGTTAACGGAGGATGTAATAGTGTATGTGGAAGGAACATTCGCAGGGTCAACGAAGGGTATGGGGGTTTTTGTGGTAGGCTCAGAGGAGGGTCTGGGACATTCAGCGACAGGCTCAACGGAGGGTCTGGGAGATTCTGCGGTAGGCTCAACGGGGGGTCTGGGAGGTTCTATGGTAGGTTCTATGAAGGTTTTTTAGGGTCTGCTTCACCCTCCGTGACCCTCCTTTAAGTCGAGATGTCTACTTTCTGCCATTTGGGGAGTCTGGTAGGGTGAAATTCGAATGTTAAACTATGCACGATACCATCCTTTCACCCTGCAGAATGGCTTCTTTCACCCTCCAGACTACAGCAGTAGATCTCAGTCATTGTAGGTTAAAAGGAGGGTAAAAATTTCGACTCGGGTGTACAGCAGCGTAAATAGCACAGCGGGCGACGCCTAGTAAATATATGTATGTGTCTGGATAAAAATGCATTTTTTCCACTTTGGATCCCGATTACTATATGAATCTGGGAATGAGTACTATATTTCCCGCTCGGTGCACCATATTTGTCACATAATAATGTATTAACAATGTGTTCATAACTATTACGGGGTTGATTTTATAACTTGAATTGATACCTGATCTGGCTGATCCGCAGAGTTTCAGACCTGGCAAGACGTTTCAGAATTATATCTAGTCCGGATATGACTGATCACGATGTACAAGAGACAATTTACTAAATAATTTTGCGACAATGAAGAAAAAGCCCGGTAAGTTTTTTAGAGCTTTATTAAAATTCATTTCTAATAATTCGACATTTCTGTTCCCTTTCTCTAATCGACATTTGCATTTTGTTAGAAAACACACACCTGCCCTCACTTATTCTATTGCCTTGGTCCGTTTTTCATGCTGTCTCTCTATTCTCGCCCAAATCGATGCAGCTGAGCCTTTCTTGGCGGATATGCACGCATATGTAGCATTCTCTGTCAATTCAGCCACTTTTTTTCGACCCTCTCCGATTCGCCCTGTAATTGGGTATATGAATGTACCACTAAAAGATACTCTATGTGAATTTTTTCAGATTTTAAAAAATAATTTTTCTGAAAATGGCTTTTTTATTCAAGTGCAAATATCTCAGAATTTTGAAGTTACTAAAAAAAAATATCAGCACATAAAAGTTGTCGTTTATTGTTAGCTTTCGAGCGGAATATTCCAAATGATTGTCACGTTCCTGGGAGTATGATTTTTTTCCAAAAAATGGAGGAATTATTTTTTAATTAAAAAAAGGATATTTTTTTTTACTGAAAAAATTACAGAGTATTGCTACATGATTGTTGATATTACAAAAAAATCGCCAGAGTGGCACCGATCGATCTTCTGGTATTAAAAAATGCATTTGTGTGAAAGTTCCGAAAAACGGGGGCATTATTATTTTTTTGATAAAAAAATGGTTACTTTTTTTGGCTAATAAAATTACAGAGTATTCTTGCATGACTGTAGATATTGCGAAAAGATCATCAGAGTGGTACGGATCGAGCTTCCGGTATAAAAAAAAATAATTCACCTGTTTTTCGAAACTTCCACACGAATAATTTTTTTTAATACCTTAAGCTCGATCCTTGCCACTCTGATGATTTTTTTGCAATATATACAGTCATGCAAAAATACTCTGTAATATTTTTAGCCAAAAAAAAGTAACCTTTTTTTATCAAAAAAATAATAATGCCCTCGTTTTTCGGAACTTTCACACAAATGCATTTTTTAATACCAGAAGATCGATCGGTGCCACTGTGGCGATTTTTTTGTGGTATCAACAGTCATGTAGCAATACTCTGTCATTTTTTCAGTAAAAAAAAAATATCCTTTTTTTAATTAAAAAATAATTCTTCCATTTTTCGGAAAGAAATCATACTCACAGGATCGTGACAAATATTTGGAATATTCCGCTCGAAAGCTAACAATAAACGACAACTTTTATGTGCAGACATTTTTTTTCAGTAACTTAAAAATTCTGAGATATTTGCACTTGAATAAAAAAAGCCATTTTCTGAAAAATTATTTTAAAAAATCTGAAAGAATTCACATAGAGTGTCTTTTAGTGGTACATTCATATAATCAATTACAGGGCAAATCGGAGAGGGTCGAAAAAAAGTGGCTGAATTGACAGAGAATGCTTCATATATAATATATATAAATGTGTATACGTCTGATCGTGTGAGAAGTAGAAAAACGAAGAACAACATACAGCGGCGACGAAGAATAAGGAACGCTTTGTACAAGATATATACGACTTATAACTCTCGCTCATTCTCTCTCTTGTTAAGTTCCGTCTTCGTCTCTTTTTCGTCACGAAACGCTTCCAATATTGTAAATATTGCTATTACAAAGCCTTGAAATTTTACTCTGAACGTGTCCTCGACATTTCACTTCAAATATATATTTCAGCTAACGGGAAGGTTCAGGATTGTTTTCAAAACTGGTTGCTGAGAGTATTGTCTATTGAGGATTTAATTGCAGCAATGTAGTAAACTCCTATAATATCGATGTTTCTGGCTACAGAATTCAGTGTAAGATCAGTTTGTAAATATGGTAAACTCATACAAGTTGTAGTGTGTTTTGCGAAATGCGTATTGCATGTATCGAAGTTTCATGTTATACATACCCAAAGATGAATGTGCAATAAATTGCTCGAATGCCCAATATTCACTTGTCACGTATCTAAGATCACGAGTTATTTTCTCTGAAAATAAAATATTTTCGAACCTGATGGTGAATGAAATTGCATGAGCACAGAATCATTATTATAATAAAAGCACAATACGAAATTGTACAATGGACGCGTTATTATCATGAAGCGGACTATACTGGCATATAAATATGTCACGAGAGAGAATTGCTCATACAATTGGCATCTATTTGATACATGTGCTGCTTTTTCCGGGAAGAAAAAGCAAACATTCCATTCGACGTGCGTAGCGGATACCAGGGCTAGTTCAAAAAAGGGGCAAGTTGAAATACGCGCTTTAAAATTTGGATGTTTCATGTCAATTTTAATCACTCTAAAAGATTACTCGCCCACCGAAATTACAATTTATACTGAACTTTCAGAAGGATTCTATCAAATCTCAAATAATTACACTAAAAACGAATTTGGTAGTGTAAAAGTATAAATTTCCATCGCATTTGATAAGCTTAAACACAGCTGTCATTTAAAAAAGTCCCTCGCAACTTTTGGAACTTTCAAACGTATTCTATTACCTACAATTAAATAATTTTGGAAAAGTGACAAATGTTGTAGAACACAAAAAGTAGCCACAAACGGTAAATCAACCCAATTCTTTATTTCACAATCCAAGTGCCGATTGAGCAATTTATTGTGATCGATTTCTGGCAATGTTATATCTGCAATGATATATACCACTACCATATCGATTTTGAAACAGATTTAAAAATGTATAACATTCAAAGTCCCTTTTAATTCACAACTTATTACACATCTTCAAAGGTAGTTTTTGAGCTGTTCTAATATATATAATTTATAGTAATGCGAGGTAAATGGCGAGGTACTAATAAAAAAAAAATGAAAGGCCATCTAAGTCCGACTGAAAGCTCTAGCTAAAGTCGTTCGCTGAAAGCTCCAAATTAATATTAATTGATAAGCGCGCTCATAGAAATAATGAATACCCACAAAATAAACTCTGAAGTAGTGGTGAAAACTGATCAGCCCAAAGAGCTTCAAGTTGAAAATTTAAAAAATGTTGTCGAGGCAGTGACGTTATATATATATAAAAAAGTTCGTCGCACAGTTTGACTGTGACGAAAATCTACAATTCTGGACATGCCCTTTGAACTATACGTTTGACAAGTGGACCTTTCGCTTTCAACTTTCAAGTAGTCGAACCACTTGTGTTTGCCTGGTAACCATAAGAAAAATTCATGAATGGTGAGCATCTAAATCATTTGCCTGAATGGTTGGTGAACGGATGCCGACGGTGAGGTCGCTGGGTTCGTTGGAGTTTCAATGGGTGCGGTTGGTGGTCGAGAGTGGAAGGAGAAGGAGAAGGCGGTGATGGTGGCGGCAGCAGTGGCGGCGACGCAGACTCCGCGGCATATATACTAGTCCCGAGGTTTTCTTAATGTTGCGATATTTCAGAGCAAAGTCTTTAAATCTAATATATTACCGACAGTAATTAAATATAAGTTGCGCAGGGGATATGAAGGGGCAGCCAAAGTATTGTCCTGCGCTCGTAATTCAAAGTAGCAAAGTTTCCACGGCCGTGAATGACGAAATTTAGTCAGCACTAGCGAGAAAATCTTTTGACTAGTCTCGGTTAGGTGAGTCGAAGGGGCCAAATGGTCAATAACAGAGCGGTTCGCTTCACCGAGAATGAGAAAAAGCTACTTAGGGGGGGGGGGGGGGGCGTGCAGCTACATAGCTGTGGCGGAAGCTACACCAATATTTCATGAAGGTATCGTTGCCCGAATTAACGACGTATCGCGTCTCGAATTCATTCACTCTGGCGCCTGCTATATCGTGTGGCTTTTCTCCTCTCGCGCGGTGGCCGAAAAGACGGCGAGGGTTGCGACGTGATGGCAAGATCGCTTGGCCTCGCCACCCGATTAATGTAGGTAATTTCACGACTGATGCCTGTTGCTCCATCCCATTGTTTACCGCCCATTTTTTTAGTTCCCCGCGAACGAAACATTCGCTTAAATGAATATATATTATGATGTAAATTGACAAGTAATGCATTTTCTTTACAATCACAACAATATTGTTTAACTAACCCCTATTACTGTGACTATTTAATAGTTGGAGATCAAATAAAAATGGCCGCTTGGACCAACAGTTAAAGGTGCATATAATAATCCGAAAATTTATTTAAATAATAAGCCAAAATGTTATTCATAAAATGGTTTAAAAAATGTATCCACAATCTTTCGGATGACTTTTTTTTTTTTTTTTTTTTTTTGTAAAACAGAATTGTATTTGCAGATTCATTTTTTTTAAACCAAATCCAAAATTGACAATTTTTCATCCATTGATCAAAATTGAAATAAAATTAACTAACAAAATTCATAACTGTTAGAAACTTTTGCAGGTTTCATTTTTTAAGAAATAAAGTCTTCCAAAGCCTCGTTAAACTATTTTTTTTCTACCTAATTATAAATAACTTCTTGGTATTATTCCCCAAATAGAAATCACTCTGGGCGTCCCAGTTTGAGACTCGAACCTGGTCCGGATTGGCTCGGGTTTCCTTAAATGGGTTATCCAACTTGGAATCCGAATAGATTCCGAATGGATTTCCACTTCCTTACTGAATGACAGTTTATCATGAATGAGGATTGACAGGGTTACCCTAAAAGGGACGTCCCATTTGTAATCGGAATGGATTCCAGATCGTGTCCCAGTTCTAAACGGCGAGCAGTATTACCTTGCATCGGGATTTGTTAGAGGTGACCTCTAAGATGGACCCAACTGGATTTTGGATAGATCTCGGATCGTCCTCTCGTTACTAAACGATTTGCGTGGAACTAATTTTACTTTACAATTTACGCGGTAAAATGTTGCACAATACGCATTCGAAAATATTTTCCTTGTCTCGTGTGATTGCAACACCCGTCATAAAAAGTTTTACCGCACTTATATCGTAATATACTAATTATTCTGAGGATTCGGCAGAAATAATGAAAGAGAAGGCTCATTATGGAAATTGAAGGGAAATATTTTACCTATCCTACCGTATCTGACAAAATGAACATGTGGGAACTTCGTCAAAATTGTTCCTCTACTAACGTGACCCATAAATTTTATTAAACAAAAAATGGTAAAACTATCACTGAAAATGAGTCAGGATGGTAAGAAAGTCATCGTTGTATCGCGTACACTTATTTTATTATTTACTTTCCATAAATGCAATCTATCCAATAAGTATTACAAATTGTCAAATTTTCAAACGCATTTATATAAGTTTGGTGAAGTACGAACTTGTAGATAACATATTAAATAGAGGTACACGAGTTCATATATTCAATCATCCTCCATGACTGAGATGGTCGTTGTCCGACACAGAAACAGTGATCTTTTGTTGTAGCCATTCTTATTGCAGATTTTATTACAGTTTTTGTTATTATTGGAATTTAGAATAAATTTACAGATTCTTATGTAATTGATGCATTCATTTATTTTTATTAATTCTAACTAGCCTCATGCAAAAATTTCGACAGGGATTCAGCTGGAATCAGCTTGGTATTACCATCTTTCGACAAGGATCCAGGTGGATCCAGCCTTGTATGCCCATTTAACGGCTAGAATCCAGTCAGCCACTGGATCGAATCTCAGTTCAATATCCCGATCGGAATCCAGTTTCCACACGTTACATCCCATGTCTGGAATCCAATCTGATGACCGACTGGAATCCGACCGGAAGATGGGAATACCAGGCAAATTTCTGCACGGGACACTGAGAAAAAAATCGTTAGAATCAACAAAACGTGCGCTTGCGGGCAGCGAAAAGAATATTCTTTTGATCGAATGAAATATGTAATTAATCGAAGCAACAGCTGATCAATCTAAACATTATTCGATTACCATTGCCAAATATTTTGTCCAATCGACAAAATATTCTTTTCGCTGCCCGCAAGCGCACGATTTGTTGGTTCTAACGATTTTTTTTCTCAGTGTTATTATTAAAATTCAATGATCGCAGTATTTACAATCGCGCAGTAGTTCCTGAATTTCCATCCACGGGGAAACAGAATCTCAGAGTGGAAGCATAATTTTAGCAGCTAAAAATTTCCTCTGGCCGCTGAAAACTTGCAATGGCGGCTAAACAAATTTGCTATCGTAGCAAATAATTAGTTTATACAACAAAAAATTAACCATCACTTCGTTATTATTGTTTTCCGTGCGCACATAAAGCCAAAAAAAATGAGGCATTATCTCTACATTCGCATAGTAAATGCCCGACATGTGAAAATCTGGATCTTCTTCCCATATTATTCAAATAACGTTCAAATTTTCTAATAAACCGCCGAGCTCAAACTTTGATGAAGAAACTACAAGTCTGGGAATGAATAGACTATGCACATGTTCCACGATTTCTATGCGAACCTGGAGATGAAACCTATTTTTTTCTCTCCGTATACAATGACCGACACCACTGCCGTTTTCCACACCGGTGCACTTTGATTCTATTGTACTTTTTTTTTTTTGCTAGTCCGTAAAACATCTCATTCGCCTTGTCTAGTTTGCAGTGTTAAAACTCGTGCTTTTACCGAAATGAAGACTGATATACGTACTCGGCACAACTTTTCCCATTCATATTGACTATACCGACTGGGTCTCAATTATTTCATCCCATTCCGTCGCGATACCGAGACAAACTGAACTTGAAGAAGATGTAGTGTATCCCCGTCGACAGTAGCTCTTCGGGTGGTGAGGCGGATTGGATATCTTCTATATATTATGTTTCTCAGCAAGCATGTAAATAGTTAATAACGGAGCTCGCGAAGGGTCGTGATTTAAGGTTGCTAGGGCGCGAGGTCGCATGCCGGTCATGCTCGGCGCACTCACTTTTAATATAAAAGACTCGATAAATATACTCGGAGTTGGGGTACCCTCGTCTTCCCGACGGTACTATATTTAGCGAACGAAAGAGGAGCATCCCTCGGCAAGGTGGAACATCGTTCCCCAACATCGTACTCGCAGATATATATAAATATACCTATAGATATATATGCGAGTGGATTCAGCTACCTATGGCTTCGTAGCCACCCCTCGACTTACCGGCATTTTTCAGACTCACCGTTCATTGCTAATTCAGCAGGTAGATAAACATATAGAATCTAAGAATCGTCATTCAAGTCAATTGCCAACAGGAATAATTGTGGATATTATTTTTCTTCCCAAAAATTTATCATCATTTAAATTAGCGATTTGATATAATAATTCTTAATAATTATTTGCAGACTATAAAAACAATGATTGAATATTAATTTTACTAAATTCGCAATAAAAATTATTACGATAACTACTCGTAAGCTATTAGCGTAAAAAAACTGAGAATTGTTTTGAAACATATTCATTAATTCAGTTTGTTCAGTTTGGTCAGTTTGTTTGTTATTCAGTTTGTTGAAATGTTCACATTTGAAACTATAAGGGTAATTGCGCATCGAGTGCAGAGTAAGAAAAATGACTCCATAATTCTGTTCGTTTATGGGGTTGGCCTGCTATATTTTTTCAGCGTAAAAGAGGCAGTAAAAAAGCATTGACAAACAAGGCTGTTTGACTATTTTTATATGTTTTCCGTTCTGCATTTTACTTTCCGATCAGATTTTTCGACGAAACCAACATACCGTCGCGCTGACACATACCAGCATTTCATTGTAGACTTGAATCCGATACACTCTCAAAACAGTGTACTTCCATCAAGTAATAATGTAATAAATAATAATAAAAATGCAAGTTGCATGAATAATTTATACGTGGAATCAATATATGTATGGCGAATTTGAGAATGTATATTTAGTCGCATTATATAACATACATATCTACGTTACTTCCGTTCAAACCTGTGATGTGACTATTACAAAGCTGCAAGGTAATTGAGTATACGAATTCCTATTCTGAAGCAATTATGGTGATAAACGTTTTTTTCTTTAGACTCCAAGTTACTTCGCGTATATTATTATTCTAACTGGAAATAAGCTTAGTAAGCTTGTTTCGAATATATCCACATTTGCCACGAGTATTCTGATTTTTAGGTTGTAGGATCGATTATCTAATAAATTACGGTAATCCTCTGAAGAGTAGAGTAATTAATCGATAGATTGACTACTTCACCGAGTTCAAAGACGTTTTTCTTTCAGTATGCTCAATCATTTATTATCTCTTCGTCTTTATATCAGTTTTGCCATTTGACATAAAGAAAAAATTTCAATGCATGAACTAGGTCCCGACCCTGTTTGTCTGAAGATACCGACGACCAATCACAGGTCAAAGAAATCGACAAAATGGCTGTGTTACTACCTTTAGAAGATCAAAAAGAGTAAAATGTCCAAGTGATGGACGCACACGTTATAACACCCACTCATTCATCATCGGCATAGATTTAACAGAACAACATTTTATTTAAAGAAGGTAGTAATAGAGAGTTTTTAGTAAGCCAGCACGGATGAATTGTTTAATCACACGTTTAATTGAACAACTGCAAAAATCTTAATTCATTTTTTTATAGCCTCTTGACATATTTTTCACAATATGCCTCGGTCATAACGCGTGGACTAATATTTGTGCGAAAGCGACAATAACTTGGTAGTTTCATATAAATGAAAAAAATTCGGGATCAACTTTTTCCACCTTGAAGTCGATTCTTTCTTCATAGTGAATGAGAGGACACGGGATAAGCTTACGTCATTTGAGTGCGACGACTCTGTTACACTTGATTCGACATGGAAGTAGTAGAACGTGTCACGGCAAGCCAGACGAAAGAAGAGGGAAAAGCCGAAGCTAAGAGAGAAGTAGAGAAAGTGTATGAAGAAGCGAGGACCCCTGAGGAAGTTTAATTTTGTGCTGCTACATTGGCCCGAGACTGCGCACCGTCTCGTTCATACGGGGCGCAGGAGTTTGAAGGCGTTGCATCCGGAACACTAAATCATACGATATTAGAGAGTGTAGCGTAGGGAGAGTGAGGGGAGAAAAAGAGAGAGTGAGAGGAGATGAAAGGTGTTTCCAGAAGGTGCGAGGAGAGCTGACGAAAAAGCTCTAGTATGTAAGGGTTCGGTGCTGCGGCATCGGGTAAGATCCTTTGCACCTTCTCTCGTACAGCTCATAGCAGCCCCAAGCGTGGCCGTGATCCAATTTTTCTCAGTCCTGTCGCCGCGAGTTACGAAGAAACGAGAAGTCTGCGGTAGGAACGTTACTACTGAAACTAATCTATCCAGCTGCATGTACGCCCACTCCTCATTCTTGTACCTCGGCACAACGGCCTATGACTCCTCTGGCGTCCCGTTACATCTTCCCACTTTTCAGCTTCTTCGTGTTCACAGTTTTCTTGAAAATCCGCATTCTAATGGAGTCACACACATGAGTGACACACGGGGATAAAGCGAAATGAGAAACGACACATAAAGGGGATGTCCAACTCGTCCTTTCCACTTCGAGCCTTACATACGATTGCTCATAGCTTTTCCCTTACAGTTGCTGATTTTTCGCTTTTACTGTTCATTTCTACCCCTGTACTCGACCGTCTAATGAAATTCTGGCGTAAAGTGATACGTATCCCGCGCAGAAAAAATTAGTCCAGGATGGAGTCCCGGATGGAATCTTGGCAGTCCAGGATGGAGTCCCGGATGGAATCTTGGCAGTCCAGGATGGTGTCCCGGATGGGATCTTGGCAGTCCAGGATGGAGTACCGGACGGAGTCTCAGATGGTGTCCACCGACTCCCGCTTTTAATCGGATCCCGGAGTCGGCGGACTCTATCCTGGACGACCCGTGAATCTCGGCTGTCCAATGGCAGAATCCATCCTGGTGTCCATCATGGATTCTCACCTAGACTGTCTTACAGTCCATCCCGGACTTCATCCTGGACGGCCCGTGAATCTCGGCTGTCCGATGGCAGAATCCATTCTGGTGTCCATAATGGACTCTCGCCTAGACTGTTTCGCAGTCCATCCCGGACTCCATCCTGGAACCTCGGGTTCGCGAACCTCGGGTGTCCGATGGCAGAATCTATCCTGGTATCCATCATGGATTCTCGCCTAGACTGTCCCGCAGTTCATCCTGGACGGTCCGCGAATCTCGGCAGCCCGATAATAGAATCAATCCTAAGGTCCATTATGGATTCTCGCCTGGACTGTCCCGCAGTCCATCCCGGACTCCATCCTCGACGGTCCGCGAATCTCGGCTGTCCGGTGGCAGAATCCATCCTGTTGTGCATTATGGATTCTCCCCTGGACTGTCTCGCAATCCATCCCGGACTTCATCCTGGATTCCATCCTGGACTCCATCCTGGACGATCCGGGTGTCCACCAGGAGGTTGACACCAGGACCAGACCGTGTCCACGTTGGGCACCTTGGTGTCCAGACGATCCATGTTGGACGACTCTTATTACGTCAACGGAGTGTAGGCTTCTCGTGTGTAGTCGAACTCAAAACAGCTTTCCAGTCTTATATACGCTCAGGCTTCATGTCACTTGCGAGAAACGCTTCGACCGCTCGCCATCTAGCGGAGCATTGTGTATCCGTGTTTCGCATGATGCCACTAGATGGCAAACGGATGCACCGTTTCTCGCAGAAGTCGATGCCGGATCAGTCCAGAACTGGTATTTGTACATTTTAACACTGGGGAGAAAAAAAAGGTTTTCTCTCGAATGTTGATGTCTTTTCAGTAAGACGTCGGGAAACTGTTTTTTTTTTCTCAACCGCAGCAAAGTTTTCTGAACGATGGATTAAGAATAAAGTTAATGGGCAAAAGAACCGTGCGTATTTATAATCTTTTACCGGAAGCTGTTTATTATTCTAAAAAACTATTGGTTTTTTTCCAGTAACTTTGACACAAAAACGCGGAACGATTGTCTCCTTTATTACTATTTTTTTGTTCATGTCGAAAAGACAAAACAAAAAAAAACTATACTGGAACCTCTCATAACCTTTCATACCTTCACGTAGCGTACATCGGTAAATGGAGAGGCACGTCTCAGCGCTTTGACTGTACAATTTCTCGAGAGAGAGTAAGAGGCACGAACGTTTCGCATACATGATTGGTTCTTCACTGGGCTTATATGTCGCCGCATTAAGTATGCTATGAGAGGTTCCATTGTAGTGCCTAGCATTGATACATTGTAGATTTGGATAAATACTTCATGTATATTCATTTCGTCATTCGCATTTTTTCAGCGTTAATGCTAATTTCTGTTTTATAACAACAGCTCTTTGGACCGTGATAGATAGTTAAGGTATATTATTTCGGTACGTCCTACTTACGTATGTCTATTATTTATTAGTAGCATTTTCCTTAGTATTGTTATATATTTTTGATAAATTATACTTCATCTATCAACAATTCCCTTTTTATTTCCCATTACGCTTCGAATTAAAAAATGTAAAAAGAAATATTCACTAATAAAATGTGCGAAAAAGCTTTCTTATTTAAGAGTTGGTAAAATATTCTTAACAAAAAGCGACCGCGGATGTAACATTACCGGTTGACTAATTTATTGGCTATCAAAACTTACTAGTAAGTTCACAACACTAGTAATAGGCACAACATTATTAGAAAGCCTCACCAGTTTTGCACCAGTTGATCTCAAACCAGACAGCCCTCCGTGCAAAGAAAATACAATTTGGCTCTGCAGGATAGAAAAAAAGCACGAACGGCGATAAACACACTTTGCCCACGTATATATTATGTGAAGTGCGTCGCAAACCAGAGCTGGTAAGGAAAACTAACGATAAAAGCTTAAACCAAAGTTTAGTACTCCCCTTTGAATATATCAAGAAACACAATATGTGTTGGTTTCCTTATGAAACTAATACTCCAATACAAACGATAAATTGTGTACTAGTCTGAGTACGAACTCCGAAGAGTGCGATTGAGGAGTTGCCGTGAAAACGTGCAAGGGATAGAAGTTCAACAATGATCTGTTCGTGCCGACCGTGCGAAGGAGCCATGGCCCTCCCTGCCTGCACTGCGTCATCTATTTACGTCAGCTCTATTGCCGAGCATTGTATGTGATATTAAATGAAGCGCGAGGAAGAAAGTTAATGGGAGCGTTCCATATGCAGATTCACGTCTCCATGGTTCTGGCAGCTCGCTACCTTTATACCTTATACCCCGAGTAATATAGCAGCTCTTTGTATCCATTTTATAGCACAGGTGCCATAAAGCTGCTGGCGCGGTCGGAGCGGCCCTGGCGTATAGGAGGTTATGTAAAAGGGAGCTGCAAAATCACGGGGTTCGTGGTGGCGTCGACCGTGGCAAGTCTGTCCGTAATTTTCCTTCTCCGTTCGCGTATATACCTTTTCCTATATAAAAAAGTAAAGAAAAAAAATGGCTTTCAGGCGCAGCATCGAAATAACTTAGGGTAGTTGGCACGTCCCGGTTGAGTATTGGTTGTGATAACGTCACGCGATCGATAATAGCCAGCCCTGAAGATTCGATTGATCCAAGTAGCAGGAGACGGTATGAACTGACAACGGTTCCACATAGTGCATGTACGGTTGGTGTGGCGCGCGTACGCGATGCAGATGTTGTATTTGGCTAGAGAGCGGGCTATCTACAAGTCCCTTTGGCGAACCATGCTATACTACACGAACCCGCCGTCGTCCAATAGAGATCAAAGATCTTGCTTCAACGATACTGAGTTCACAGTATGTCCTAAACAGGCAATTACGACTTCCCTGCGTAAACGCATAGAGAGATTCACGTGGTTGTGCAAGACGATGCCTAACCCACGCTACCATACAGTACCTGCCAGCCAAGCTGACTATAACTTGACTATATATAGTGTTGCAGCCTCTGAAGGATTCGATCGGGTCATTTACTCCTTCCCAAGTAATACTAGTCAGTCCGGATAAATCCGTACCCGAAGTTGTAGGGCACTTAAGCAATTACGAAAATACCTAGATTCCGAAAACATCGGGAAAAGGCTGTAAAAAAATAAGGATGCATTTAAAGGTGCATTGAGTAAACGAGATTTTAGAGGAAATGGAGAAAATTCCTATAGGCCAAGTGTAGGTCTTAATAGGGTGAAATAGGGTGCGAGTCAGCAGGGGTTCAACTTCCAGTCATGTGAGAGTCACTTGGAACTCTCTTGGGACCAAAACTCTGTAAGAACAGAAGAAAACTCGAGAACAGAAGAAATTTCGAGCTCGATCGATCTTTTAATTTGAGAGGCTTCAGGGAACTTGGCTCTAGATAAGATACCGGGTCTGTTAAACAGACTACACATCGAGACTGGAGGTTACACAGTCATGAATCAAGTTGAGATACTCAGAATCGGAGATGGTACGATAGTAGTAAGGAACATCCGATGAATTCAGTGCAACTCAGGCGAGTACTTCATCCGCGAGAGGAAATGGTGAGCTGGCATCAGGCTGGATGTGAAAAAAATGTCTTGGAAAGGGAAGAGGAAAGCAAAAGGGAGATAGACAAGTATCAGGAGGCAGTGAGAGGCCTGATTAAGCGTAATGAGAATCAAGTTATGTAGGGTCGACGGGACCGCTAAGGACGAGGGTAATGCAAGCGTGGATCGGCCTCACAAATTTAAAGTTAATTCGCGACGGGATCTGCACTCTGTAATTCGACTACTCCTTTCCCGTAGAAGTACTAGTTAAAAATTCAGGAAAGCTTTCCCCGAGCTCATGCTGGATGCTGCCTGGAACAGAGCTGGTAGTAGTCAAATTCTCCGGAGAGCCTTTAACTTCTTTGAAGTAAAGTGCGCCACGAAAAAGGGAGATAACTTGCGGAGAGTCTGTTATTATCATATCCCCGAATTATTTGAACACAAAGGATCGAATATCGATTGACACCTGAAAATAAAGTCTATTGCTGATGTACCCTCGGTTGTAAACCTGGGCGGACGCAGGTGTCAAAGTATCCTTCAAGGTAGATGCATACATGAGCATGAGATAACTTGGTAGCACTACCACTATACCGTATTCTATAATTCGGGGGTTCTAGGAGGGTCGAGTGTGGCAACAGGCTCCAAGACCGAAGAGGCGGTATTAAGCATGCAGACAAGCTTTCCTGTCAGTTACGGGAAGGTTCACCCCACCTAAAGATATAAGGGTGACACGGTTCTACGGATAAAAGCATCATGACTCAGTGATGAAGTTGGCCTCGTATTCGCCTACCTTTACCACCGGTTCTAACCTATCTCCTCGGTACAACTTACGTACATATGTAGGTTGTTGGTGGGCACGGAGGTAAACTAGAGTGCTGGATAGGCTAAGGGGTGAAGCACTCGGGTTCAGTACCTAATACATACTATCCTGTGTAATGCCGCCGACGAAGAGCAACTCGGGGATGGGACAGACCATAAACACGCAAGCACACACGGGCACGCACCCGTCAACTCGCTCACTTACGCACGCACATCAAGACGCAAGGTTATAACAGAAGAGCATCGAGGTCCATGGGGAAATGTAATGCAGAGGCTTCTCGAGAGGACGCAAGAGTTACCTAATTCTCCTCAAGCAGACCCCTCCACTAAGTGGGATAAAGATAGTAGAAAACGTAGGCTATCGACGATAAGAGGCCGCGCTACTATGGTCGATAAGTGTGTCCAATCAACGGAGAATTATCGACCCATTGTAATCGGTAGGTGCAAGCTATCTGAGTTAAATAAAGTGAGATCCTGATGCGACAATCGACTGGAAGTGAATAGAGCACGTGCAGGGAAAGATATTTTCAATGACCGCTTCCGCAGGGAGGACAATTATGTAGTCCTCTGGACTATCGGATATTTTTCGACGATCAAGAAATGGTAGATGGCGAGCCAACGAGCAACGGTGCATCAACTATTTTCGCCCGATGAATCAATTATTGACAAATCTCCGGGGAGTCCGGAAGCACTGACGAACGCCTGGATGAGCTCGCCGGATGTACGCCGGAGGATGCTCGGAACCTCGGCAAATCAACTGCGCAACTCGGTGGCCTACCGTAATAATCTTAATGATACCTAAGAAAGGCATTCACCGAATACCGATATTGCTGTTAAATTAAACCATAATAACCATGTTCTTAACTACGTCAAAGAAATCTTGCTGCCGAATTGGGTAATACGACTATGAAGGTAAGCGTCGTATTAAATTTCAAACTATGTCACACGTTGAGGTCAGAAAATATGAAACTGAGTATGATAATCTTTCAGTAACTACTACAAGTAGATGAAATATGTATAACCGGAGAATCCTAATAATATTGCAAACACCGAAGTCTCCTAAAGGCATAGCACTAAGATGAGGGAACCGAAGAGAGAAGATGGGGGAAAGAAGCTAACTGCCATGTGGTTAGGTGTGGTTACTAGGGGAACATAGTCTGTGGTAAGCCGTGAGAGAAGTGTGCGTGTACCTTTATATGTTTGGGTGGCAGAAGGGAGTGCGAAGAGGTGTTAGGGTCGCAACGCGCACCACCTATTAAACGGCTAGTGGCTAATAAAGTCCCCAGTGGGGTGCGTCTAATAAACTGGCCTGGCGTATATTGGTTGGACGAAGCTTGCGCGCTCTCGCCTCACCATCACGACATTGCAGCAGAGACTTACGAGTGTTATGTTTCCAACTACCCATCGCCTGCACCCATCATTCACATTATCAGCTACATTCCAATAGGTGACAGAATACTTTCTCCGAAGATCGTTGCGATAATGCTTTATGTTCGTACGCCGTGTACACGAGCACAAAGGAAAACTGCATATTTATAGGATATTCGTACCCAGTAGTAAAATAGGACGCGATGAACAATTTATGTAATTTACCTATATGCACTTTAACGCGGTTTGACATCAGAACTCCACACACGGAAGAAAATGTTGCTCGACCGCTAAATCAGTTCCTAATATAGTGACGGCAAGCCTTATTTGCTTCCCTAAAAAAATATTTAATAGCCTAGCACGGAAATTTTCTACGTCAACAAATCTTCTGTTAGCCCAGCAAAAATACTTATTAGGTTAGCAAATAGGGTTTGCTGTCACTATATCAGCAAATGATTTATCTCCCTGCACATATATATCCACAATCGATATGAGATTTTACTACGTGTACCAGATAACACAAAACAAATTTATCAATCGACCCACAGCAGTAGTTGGAGGTCGGTCAAAAGTTCATGAATTATTTCGAAAAACGGTTCAAAATGAAACGTCGACTCGACCTCGATGCAGAGTTTACTTAGACGGAACATCTTTATTTTAAATGACCGAATATCATCCGCAAATACGTGACCGTATTTCATGCCTGGTGTCCTTTAAATCAAGACGACAGTATCATGCATTAATAAGAGAAAATACATTGAAAATAACTCACACCCGTCTTACTGCAGTGTGATGTATTTCGTCGTTTCTACAATATATTATTAGGCAGTTGGACGCGATGCTTGTTAGTGCGAATAATAACGTAACTTAAATCAGTCACTGATGTAAGCTTAAATGAATCGCGCGCTATTGCAACATAACACGACCGATTGGTAGTTAACTTGGTGGGTTGTGATACGTCTGCAAATATACGGCTATATCTTATGTAGAACACTGAACTATTTCAGACATAGATGGGGAGCGATAGCGGCGAGGCCGGACGTGTAGGACGATCGATTCGAGTCGCGCTCGCGTTATTAATTATCCTTGCTGACGTTCACAAAGTCGTGTAGACTCACGGTCGGAGAGAAGACCGCGCGAGCTGACTGCGACGAGACCAGCAGGACGCTTAATCTATCTCAAAATCCCTTTTACTGAGAAATACCGAAGTGTCCTAGCTTCCGTAGATTGTGGTACACCTTCTCACGGTAGTACAGCGGAGCACTAACCGACGAAATTAGTCAGACTGAATTATTTCAAGAGCTCGTGGCCCACAAGTATCGGTCGACGTCTGTAGTTTTGTCGAGTCCATCCGTCACGCGGTCCATCATCAAAGTGCATAACGCCGAACCGAGTGTGGCGCTCCTCACTGGCACCAACCACGTCGGCCCTTACTGTCAATTAACAACTTTACTTGACTTGTTCCACTCGTCTCCCATCCCTTGATACTAACTGTCAAACAAATTTATCGTTCCAAAACCCCTATCGAAAACATAACCCGTGTTCCCTTCTTGACATCATGATTGGATATAATTTATTGATTTTTGAATTTCTCCAATGTCTACATCTAAAGTTAAGCCAACATTATGATTTACAATCTACACTCAGAAAATAACACTATATGTTTAGTCACAACTAAACATTGTTATACCAGTGACATATAGCCGTCGTTCATAACGGGTGATAGGCGATGCGTTTTGCGATCTGTTTGACTCACCGAGTAAGGAAGATAATCAACCCGCACAATATGTAGCCTATCATGTTATGATCATAGGTATAATACGTACAAGTACTGCGATACTATTATCTATGTGTGTTCAGGAACGTCGAGCTATTGAGCACATTTGCCAGATCAGAGTTACAATTCCAAAGCAGGATCAAAAAAGATTACACTGTAAATGCCGTTCATTAACAATGGTTAATGTAGGATCATGTCGTTACATATTATCTCAAGATCTCGGTGAATTCGTGATACGAGAGGAAGCTGAGTGAAACCCGAGCGCTAGTATCGTCAGATGTATGACAAGTCGTGCGAATAGATGCAGTGCGTGCAGTCTACATAGACCCGGCACTACGGTGTGTTTATCACGGGGTAATGGGAGCTAAGAATAATTTCCAGTTAGATTTGCAGCTACTGCAAGACAAACGTCACGTTGCTTCGTACTCAAGCAGCTCTGGCAGCTGGCGTAAGGCAAACGAAGCTTGGGCTCAAGTATTAGAGCACGAGAGGCGCGTCCCGCCCGGGATCGGTAGACCGAGTGCAGTGAGATACCGCGAATCGAGCAACGGGAGAGTGAGGGAGAAAGCGACGAAAACGACCCTTTCGTACTACAGTGTATATCTACAAGACTCAAGACTCGGAAGTGAATTTCGGGTGTAAGCTTCGGCTCCGCTTCCACCAACGCGAGGGAGATATGGCTTGCTTGCTTGTTGGGCGCCCAGAGAAACCGTCTTCACTGACGTCGTTCACGACTCTGTTTGCAGAGACGTGCATACATTACTTTGACGTTTCACCGAGACTTGCGTGGCATCCGAGAGAGAGTTTCGTCTGTGACCCAATACAGAGCCAAAAGCCCTCTCTCGCTAACAACCACCGATACACATAAGATAACAGTGAGGGTTGATTCATCGATTCGACAACAACGATACAACTACTAGAAATCACATTACTGCAGAGTTGCAGTTATTTTTATGATACAGTGATCACTGGAATTCAAGTTCTGATTGTGCCTAATCCGTTCGGAAAGGACAAACTCTGCGCTGCGACGCAGCAATACATGTTTACCGTGTAGAATGAGGCCACGCTGCAGTCTTGCGAAGGATACAACGGTCAACGTTACTATCAGCCTAACGGCCAGCCAACCGGTCAGTGTAGCCTGTGTTGATCCTGTTCGTCGCGACAGTCAAACATCTCGGTGGCTTTGAGCCGATAGACCCTCGATTGGTGTATGCTCGTGCTGCTACACTTGACCAAGGTACGACTCACTTAATTCCCCACTAATTTGAGGGAAAATACAATGACCAATCGTGTTGCAATTAATTAGTTGACATTGAACACTAGGTATCCCGGGACAAGAGGTGTTTGACCGGCATGTAGAAGAATTTCAAAAAGTTACATTTCCCGATAACAATGGTTGATATTTGAGAGCCAACAAGACGAGCAAAACGTTGGGTAATGGCGTATCGACAAGGTGTACAATCCGATGATTTCACGGCATCGTTCTCCGAAGTAAAAACGTTGCAATATTAGTATCATCTGTGAAGCACACGAGCTCTGATATCATCGCCACTATCAAACTGTATCCTATTCCCCTGGTAACCTTCGTCAGTCGGATAGAAGGTGGAGTTGTTCGACACTTTGGCCTGATAAAAAAAGCTCAGTAGGGGCTTCGGCAACAGCCGCAATGGGGATGAAAAGACGAAAATAGGTCGAAAAAACGATAATAAATAATGGAAGAAAGGTTGAGAGAGGAGCAAACAGGAAAAACTTTTCTCCCTGATCCTTCGATAGAGAAGTTGAACAGGGTCTATTAACGCGTGTCAATTTTATTCACCCCAGAGCTCTTGATTTAAGATGGTACGAGTTGACTCGGTCTAGCTGTTGAAAACTTTTTCGGCTCGACCAGATCTGGATATCTGTACACAACTCCAGGAGACCAACCGCTAGAGGGTGAGGATTTTAATACGTGTTTGTGTGCGTCGGCCTGTGTGGATATGAACGCGTCGCACGAATGCCCAGGAGGAATGGGAAAGGAGTGGCCGCGAGTGGCTCGGCCGGCGGCTGGCATTTATCAAAATATCGGTAATCCAGAGGGTGCGATCCAAGAACATCGTGGCAGCTGGGTTCTCGGGTGCCGGGCTCTCTCTTTCTCGCTTCCGTTCTCTCTCACTCTCTCGCGCTCGGTCTACTAGCGTGAAATACAAACTGCCCTGTGACCCGAGTCAATGACACACTCTATGATTTACACACTCTAGTCGAAGGGCTACAATCTGTATGGCTTAACAAGTCCACGGGCAAATCGCGGTGCCTCTTTGGATATTGAAATCCATTCGTTTCCTATCCCAAACATTATTCTGCTATTACTCTTTCTGTATGTCCACCTGTTTCGCATCCCCTTTAGAGAGATAAAATAGTAACTTCCGTAGTTGCCGACGTATCTTCTTTATCCTCATGAAAACTGTGCCACTCTTTGAATTTTATCTGACACAATAAATTTGAAATCTTGACACCGCTATTTGTTTCGTTTTCAATTCTATAATGATGTACATATTCACTTTCGAAGTTCTCTATAATACCAAACATACGTGGTGTAAAAATGGAATAAATGTAGTGGGTTTCACTAATAAAAATGGCTGGTGAACTCTCTTCATTATTCACACAAAACACTGCTCATCATTGAGATTTTCATGTGACAAATAAAGATTTTTTAATTTCGACACCTTAAAAATTTATTATTTCTATGTAATATGAACATACACATTTCTTAGTCGTAAGAATAGAGTTCTATAATATTGATCATACGACGTGTAACAACATGAATGTGATGAAGAAGCGCTTTTGAACGAATCGAGGTATGCCTTGAACTGAACATCTTTTTTTTTTATTTGGTTGCAGAGAACGCAAAGAGGCGGGTGATCCCAGACGCATGTCACGTATTTCAGTGATGACGTCACGCGTTCAAAGGACAAAATATAACGCCGACGCAGAGAGGGTGCCCAACAGTCTGCTACGCCATACTCGTCTATGTTACATACACTATGCATACTACGCGGTACATGCATAAATGGGATGATATACCGTTGGTCGGACGATAGAGTCGCGTATGATAAGAAGATGTCTGTAGGTGAAACGGGACTTTTAGTGCTCCTTTCACAGAGGGATAGTACTTATTGCGACGAATGGCCCAGGTTACAAATATCTGAGCTCGTAAAAAGAACTCGACCGAGATTTAACATCGACGAAATAAGGTTTACGATTTTTGTTGTTGTTATAATAAAGTTCTTAAATGTTGCAAATAACACCGTTCTGTGTTCTATTTTTCCATATAAATTTTCCGAATTATATCTATTCTTTTGAGTTATCCAATTTTTATAGTGGCTCGAAATATTTTTTTGGTAAAATATACTTTGCAAGAGAAAATAAATGAATGAAACGTCGACGGCATGTTT
>OZ019980.1:8649829-8762329 GCA_963970395.1 Ephialtes manifestator
GTTAATTTTTTTGTTAAATTCAAAATTCCATAAAATCTGAACCACTTCACGGATTTGAGCCAGTTTCAATACCAAACAACATCAAGTGCAAATGCTGTCATGAAGAACTATTTAGCATAATAGACTAATTTTTACGAAAGTTAGAGCGATCACGCCCTTTTTAAAAAAAATTGAAAAAGCTGCGAAATCGTAATTTTTGCATCTATTCAGTCAATAATTGCAGTAATTAAAGAGGAGCTGCTGCTCCTGTGTGTTAAATTTAAGATCGTTAGTTCAAATGGTTCTTGAGTTATCACCGTTTGAATTTTCGAAGTTGTTACATATACACATACATACACTCGGACATTTTTTGTAGAGCTCTTTTCTCGATGTTTTGGACCATTCTGAGTGTCGACATAAAAATTTCGAAATTTTCTTTTTCATGAAAACAGCGCTTCCTTTATGAGGAAGCAAAACGTCCGCTTTTCCATCCGCGGTCCATCGATAATAACACATCATTAATACGGAATATCGAAGTGCAATAGAAAGGAGAACTCAATCTTTTTCCTCTGAATCTCTAAAAAATTGTATCAGAGCGACAGGATATTAGCTCGCTGACACTATGGAATATTCTGGGGATGCAACTGCGGTCAATAAATGTACAAAAGCATTTCGTCGTGAATTAGTAAACCACGGACGCGAACGGGGCGAACAATCTGAGACAAACCGCGAGTGGGCCCAGGTTAATGATATTAGAAGCTCGCTCGAGTATTTTTGCCTTGACCTCAGGGCTGCAGAGTGAGTGCACAAGGGTATCTCGTGTTAAAGCTATGCTTGATAAAAGCTTCGAGGGTGAAGTACCAAGAGAGTTTGTTGGTTTAGTCGCACACCTTCTAATGCACGGTGATAGTTGTCTGTAGCCTCTCTCTTGGCCTCGATACACCGCTCGGTCGACTGGGATCGAAAGAAAATAGATAAAGTTGAAGCAAGTCGTTATATAAGTAGGGGGAATATATCGACCCTTGATGACAGCATATTCCCAACTTAATCGATATCGATTACGTAGATCGAGGAGATTGTAAGTCGAGAAGAAGTGAACATTTTTAATATTTCTTCGGACTTTTCAGTTGAACAGCCTTTTTTAAATTCTTTTCAATGGTGAAAAACGACATAAAATTTCATGCAATCCATTTATTATAACGGTATTTTTACATTATATCCTTAACCGAATATATCAAGAAGCATAGCCGTATAGGGGCTCACAATTGGCCGGTGCTGGCGGCCAGCCTTCCAGCAACGGCGCGGCAATGGTAACCAGCACTGGTGCAGCACTGGCTTGACTGCTGGATGATAACTTCGGCCCAGTACTGGTAGTTGTACACGGCCGGGTACTGGGGGCCAATGCGGCCCGGGAATGGTAACAAACATGGCCAGTATTGGGCAAGTAACGGCGGAAAATATTCAGTATAATCAATTTAGTCATTAATTATTAATTAAAAAAGATATATTTCCTAACAAACCGTCTCTAATAATTTTAATCATGTTATTCTATTATCATTTGAAAAAAAAAAAAAAAAGGAAATCGTCCACGGATACAATTTCTTCGATAGCTTTCGAGAAAGTGATGTTGGCGGGATTTGAACCTACGACCTATACGACCTACCTAAGCTACATAACTACCTAACCTGCACGCTAACAACTAGACCAAACCGACTATGCGGGTTTCTTATACTTTAAGTCCATAATAGTTGCATCTAGGGTAACAATCACAGGGACATCAGATGGATTTGGATAAAATTTGGTACACGGATGTTTTTGAAGCCACTGGTTAAAGAACCCAAATCTGAATTCAGAAATTCAAAATAGAGGATCCAATATGGCCGTCCAAATGACAATAAATTATATAATTTGTATGAAACACGAAACAGAGAGCCTTTTTGAATCCAATATGGCGGCTAATATATAAAAAGTGACTTCATTTTGATAAAATTGAGTACTCAGGCTTCTTAAGATAATTCATTACTAATCTAAACTCGAAAATAAAGGATAAAAAATGGCCAATACAAAAAATTCCAAGTGCAAAATCTTGTTTAAATGGTAGGGAAGGAAATATGTTTTTTATGCTGGTCGTCGCTAACGTGCCGACGGTGCGCGATATTGAGTTTATGTTAATCATTGGCATGAGGGTAATGGCCCATGTCTGCCCACGCCTGGCTGACATACGTGAGAAACGTATGGACCTAAGACAATGTAAAATTTTCATTGTAAAATTTGACTCGTGATTTCCACCTCTCGCCCACCACGACTCGCAGGATATTGTAGGAGTTCATAGTACCGATGGCGAAATCATCGGTACCAGCAATGGCCCAGCCGTGGAAAGCTGCGGCAGCCCATGCTCGGTACAAGTCTATCGGCCATCGCTGGTTGTCAGCAACGGGCCAGACGTGACAAAATGCTGGCAGTTTTTACTCGATCGCGGCCGCGGGCCACTGCTCAATCAGTACTGGCTATCATCGGTTGGTTGCCAGTACTCGCCCAATCATTGGCCCCGTTGTAACTGTTGGCATTTCCTATACGGGTATGAAATTAGATTGTTAATGTATACATACGCGCGCTCCTCGCGCTTTCCCAGTTCATGTTATACTATTTTATTACTTTTTTTGCAACTGAACATTTTCCTCTAAAATGAATTATTGGACAATGGAAATAAAATCAAAGCTTTCTATATGAGGAAGCAAAAAGAAAACTGCTCCTCGACCTGTCTGCTTCCGTCTTCGTCTCTATTTTTGCCACTACCTATCTGTCTCTACTGTAAAAGTTTTCTATCACATTTGTGCGTTTAAATTAAATACACCAATTTGTGTATAAAAACTTTCAAGCACGAAAATTAGCTAACATATTTTTTTTACTATTGATTCTTCTTTGCCTTTTCCTGGCCTCTGTTTCATGATCTACTGCAGCCAAAGATCAATTGTTTTTAATTCTAAGAGCTTTCCGTTCAATTACTTGAGTCGATCGACTGAAGTACGGCCCTCTTTTCTTATGCATCACACTTCAACAAAATTCGTTCAGCCGGGCTTTTACAATTTTTCTTAAGCGTCCTTAGGCGAAAAATTAGCAGTGCCCTTGTCGAAATAACCTTAACAAACCCTCCAACTTCGCACGCCCGAGAACTGTTAAAATACGTTAACATGTCTGAAGCTGCTCATCAGTTAGCACGAGTTTCAGTTACTCCGACAGCAAATTAGAGAACGAATAAACCAACAACAATACTTATATCGAAAATGCGAGATATGTACCCACTGATTTTTTAATGAAGGGATAAAAATGGAACTCATTGTACGATTCTTAGTATGGGAAATTCGATAATGTGGGGAGCCTTGTATTGAATACTGATTGCGATTTTACATATGCGCGTATCTCACAAACCTTTAACTTTCACAGCCTCAAAGAATCAAAATGATATTACAATTTTTAACTGAAAATAATTTATTTATTGCAAATTCGTTGTCATAACTATTTGTCACTGCAGTTTTCAAGTGTTTAACTTATTTAAACTTTACTTCTCGAACAAATGATGAAGGTATTTAGTAGTGATGAAATGCAAACAATTATTTATGTACGTGAGATATACTAGTAAATAATTCCGTGTGAGATGATCGTTTATGTGGTTGCAGTTAAACGGGGAAGCTCCATAACCTTCTATTAAAATCTAATATTAACCTTGGCAAAAAACAGTGGTATTGCAAGAGGTATTGGGAACACGCATAAGACTCTCTGCATCGAGACATCTTTTCGGCAGGTGCAGGGTCTTATCTGTACAAAATCTGACGCGGTGGGTCGCGTGCATGCGGTTAAATTATCAGAAAGTCGTATAATTGGACGGTCGATGTTTCGCGGTCGCTTCGGCACCGAGACTTTTAATAGCTCTGGAGTGCTTCGTAGCTGTGGCAGAGTCTGGGGGTTCTCGCAACGATGCCAAGCCTTCAGGTCGCCCTTAAGCCTGGAGGATTTTCGTTATGGCCTCCTATCCACCCCACGTGTGGCTCGCAACCTTCGCCATTCCGGGCCACACGTAGCCGACCATACGTCGAATATATCCCGCCCAATGCAGAAGCTTATGCCAACAAAGCCCCGTGTGCCATATAGAAAGAACAAACGTGGTAAATGGAAAAGTGGGAGAGAACAGAACAGCGTCAGCCTGTGCTTAGAACCGACCATAGGCGAATTCCGAAAAATTAAGCAGACACGTCAAACTGAGTCTCGATTTATCTCGTTTCGTACGAGGAACGATTCAGTATAATATCGTTTTTTGTCTGTACTGTTAACTTTTGGAGAGCTTTCAATAGTTTTGGTCTGTTGCATAAGAATTCTACACTTTGAGTGGCATATTTTAATTCGTTAACATAACTTGGAATATAAATAATAGCGACACACATTTTTTCGCTTGTTTTTTGTTGCAGAAATTCAAGTCCTGGTAGCAGTAGGTACATTTGATGTCAGGCAATCCTGGCCATTGGAAACTTATGTAGGATTCGGGAATTGCGTTCGTGATTGAAATCGCTGGAGCACTTTCTGATAACGAATTAGAACTCATTTTAATAGTTGTAACCTCCCCTACAATGTTCAGCAGTTTTCAGCCTTTGGATTCGATTCCAAAACTTTCTTGAGATCAAAGAACACCACGAAAAATGATATTATCACAAATATCAATCGGTTTGGTCGAATTATTTTTAAGTCACCCCCAAAATCTCTTTTGGGTGTTAAACTTTTTTTGTGTATTTTCACATCAGACTGATTGGGGGGTGGGGTTAAAAATAGCGAATGGCTAAAATAGCGAATTTCAAAGTAATGAACGTCTGAATCTACAATTAATCTTCTTTTAACCCCACCCAGCTTTTTACTTGGCATATTATTTTGTATAAAAAATAATTCTGATGAAATCGAAGAAAAATTACCCATCCACTTCAAATTATCACTGCTATAAATCATTCAATATGATTGTTTCATTTCTTATTTAGTCTTGCGATGGGTAATGCCGTTGCAATCATCATTATATGTTATCGTTAAAAATATTTAATTACCGATCTCGTATGATTGTATAAACCATTAGTATTTACTAGGAGTTATCCAAAAGTTTGTACCCTTTCGAGGTTTTTAAAATCCAAACTTCATTTCATAACTCAGATATTTACGTTTTCCCTTCGGTGGCTGGTAAATGGCCATTTTCCACTACCGCACGCTCGTAGTACAGAAGAAACTCAGGTGGAGGCCAGAGACGAAGAAACGGAGTTAGAGAGAAAGGGAGGGTAGAGGGTAGCGGGTTGCTTCTCTTCCGCGAAATCCACACGTGCATTAGCGAACAGCCTATGTTCTGGTGGCTCGATCGTATATACACGTACTCATTGTACCTTACACACTCTGTGTACACAAATGCATCTACATAACCCCATATAATGGGGGACCGACTGGGCAAATGGAAGTACGCGTGCATGATGGTCGGTGCTCGTTAGAAAAAGAAAGAGTCGACTGTTTGGCGTGGTCGTTGCCACTGCGGCTAGAGTCATTTAGATCACGCCATCCTTGGCTGCACGTGACCCCTCATTTTGCAAACGCTCTTACACTATCAAACCTCTTTAACCCTCGTTTATCCTACCTTTCACTTAAAAACAAAAATCATTTCGATTCGAATTTATTGACTACCATAGGCAAATGGCATGAAATAATTCTGGGACGTCATCCGAGACTGCGGTAAGAAGGAAATATTTAGCGATACTTGTTGAACCATTGTATGTATAGTACATATGGTACAATATGTGACAAAACTCAATGGCTCTCCGTTGATGTAGCTCGTAACAATAAAGGTAGCACCGAGGGGAGAGCATAAGCGGAAAGCATTTTTCGCGTTACGACCTGTAGGTAATAGCTGTCGCTGGTGTATATCAAGTCTGTCAAGGGGGGGTTCCATGAAATGGCCGTGAGCTGTCACCTACTGAGGAACCCGCAATATACCCAACTATACAGTATTTCTATTTAATAACCGTAATCATCGTGATTTGAAAGCTCACGTTGACCTCGCCTGTAATAGCTGTCATGGAGATCATGTATTAACCCTTTGTCCTGAGACTTATGGCGCGTGGTAATGAAATTATTTCGTATGGATCTCTGAAGGATTTATGAAAGTTATCTTGAGAAAGTTCATCTGAAAGTACAGTTCGTGAGACGCTTTCTGTATTAGTGGAAGACTTTCAATGCTCGCATCAAAAGTCTAGTCAAGTGCCGCGTAAATACGGCATGTAGTAAAGTTTTTCCAAAGTCTCGAGAAATATTGTAGAAATCTGTTATATATCAAAGTTCATCTGAAGTTTAGTTTAAGGGGGGGGGGGGGGGGAGTCAGGTCAAAAATAAAAAAAAATCGATTATTTTTTTTTCTGTGAAAACATTCATTTCCATGTAATCTATCTATTAGTAAAGTTATAAGCCGGAATTCGCGAAAAGGCTAAGTTTCTACGGTATCATTCATATTTAATTTTCTCAAAAGTCGTAAAAATTACCAGAATATTATATTTGAATTGTAAATTATTTTATTTATTTATTTTTGTTATATGCAGACATTATGGCCGATTTTTTGTTCACACAAAATAATTAAGGGTGTTGAAAAAAAAAAAATCAATTTTTTTTTTTTTTCTCTTCGGCAGTTTTGTTTAGTTAAGTACACCCTCTGAACCTGCAAAATCTTAGACCTGAATGCGAAAAAATGGCCGATTTCTGCAATATACCTGTTTTTGAATGATTTTTTTGTATATAATAAAAAGTTTATTACGTATTTGTAAATAATTTTTTTATTTGTTTACCATTTTTTAAATCAGTTAGCGAAACGCGATACAAATGACGCGATGAGAGTGTAATGTCTTCAACGCAACACGTAACACTTACATTATTATGCGCTGTGATATCTTAGCACGTATCGCATGCGCAGCGTGTTACTGCCTCGAGAAGTTACTTCTGCTACTTGCGAGACGCATAACCTCGAATTGACGTTTTTATTTTTCGTTCATATTATGCTATTAGTTTGATTCCGTTGGCCATTTACGGTTTTTTTTCAATCAATAGCGCTTAAAACAGAATCAACAATCATCAGAAGTGATCAGATATGTAAATTTGTTATGAAGTGATGATTTAATGTTTGTCCAGCACATTTGTGAATGTGTCAACATTGGATAAATTTTCAGTGATGTTGTCAATAAAAGTGATCATCCCCATATTATTTACAGGTTTTTTTCAAATTATGCATTCATTTACTTATTTATTTGTAAAAAAAAAACATTTATTAATAACATTATTAATAATATTCTGTAATCTGACTTGCAAATAGTATTTTTATTTTGTTCATTAAAGGTACTAAGGTGCCCCAAAGGTGAAAACAGCATAAACATTTTTATTTGAGTGATAAGCTTTAGATGCCATTTGCCGAAACGTGGTTTTAAACCTATTCTGCGCGTGATTCAGACCAAACTGCTAGGCAGATTAGAATGGGTGACGTCTCATTTTCTTCTTCATGAAAAGATACACCGGCTAAATGGAGCAAATGTTAA
The DNA here is from genome assembly GCA_963970395.1 of Ephialtes manifestator. Taxonomy (NCBI): domain Eukaryota; kingdom Metazoa; phylum Arthropoda; class Insecta; order Hymenoptera; family Ichneumonidae; genus Ephialtes; species Ephialtes manifestator. The sequence goes on from OZ019980.1 coordinate 8,657,404, forward strand.
TAAAAGGTAATATTTTTCAAGTGACATAATTATTACTAAATAAATTTTATGCTATTTTCTAAATCAGTGATTAACGTTGCTTTCAGAATGACAAAACAATAGTTTGCTCCATTTAGCCGGTGTATGTTTTCATGAAGAAGAAAATGAGATGTCAACCATTCCAATCTGCCTAGTAGTTTGATCTGAATCATGCGCAGAATGGAAAACCTAAGAACTTTGCTTAAGATAATATTGAAAAGCATTTGCAAGTTAGACGACAGTAAAAAATCCTTTCATCGAGTACCAACAATATAGTGCGTTGGGCATTTTTATATGCAATAGGATTTGGATGATATTGAATTTCCAAAATTAATTTTTTTTACCTGACTCCCTCCCCTTAACTCTGGGGACCGTCGAAGCCACACACCGACCGTGCGTCCACTGCTGCCGATTTACAGAGTACATAATTTTTACATAAATATAAGACAAGAATGAAATCAAATCGATAAATGTTGCATGTTGATAATAATAAACTCCAATGATGAAAGGAAATAAATATATATTGGATTATAAGATAGTTCTAATTGATTTTATTAAAAAATATCTAATACATGTATTTGGTAATTTTAACTAGAACTTTTTTTCCGGATTAAGACAGTATTTAGTAGCAATAAATAAAATATTTTTTTAGTAGCCGCTGCACAGTGAAAATTGATTCAACTAAATAAATATGTTGGAAATAAAAAAACTGAAAAATTGAATGAAATACATATCTCCCAAAAAACACAATGTATAAAAAACTTTAGACAAGTACATTTACGTCAATTAAATTCGATGTACGCAAAAAGTTTTGAAATAAACTAAAAACATGTATGTGTACAAGTACGTTGTTAATTATTTATGTATATAGGAACCTTGTAGATTATAAACTTAGATAAGAATTATTGCTAGTGATAATAAAAATATACAAACTAAAAAAGGCAAAATTATTTTTCTCGTTATTGAGTAAATTAATTGGGAAGAAAAATTGAACTTTTCTCAGTCAACTGATAAATTTTAATTTAATCAATCATTTGAGGAATCAAGCGTAGGAATTTTCTGTGAATATGAAAGACAGTCAGGTCAACTGGTTTCTGTGAAAGACAAATTAAAACTTTTTCAACTCTGTACATGATCCAGAATAAACAGCTCATTAAATTGCTCTCTTATTTCCTTTGCAACATCATTTTCTACAGGAGTTCAGCGGAAAGGTTTTGTATGATAGACTGTAGAAAAATATGAAAAATTATTTTTGGAAAATAAGTGCAACATATTATCAAATTTATAATGTAAGCAATGTGTAGGTAACATAATACAGTTATTTACTGCACGCACGCACGCACGCACGCACGCACGCACGCACGCACGCACGCACGCACGCACGCACGCACGCACGCACGCACGCACGCACGCACGCACGCACGCACGCACGCACGCACGCACGCACGCACGCACGCACGCACGCACGCACGCACGCACGCACGCACGCACGCACGCACGCACGCACGCACGCACGCACGCACGCACGCACGCACGCACGCACGCACGCACGCACGCACGCACGCACGCACGCACGCACGCACGCACGCACGCACGCACGCACGCACGCACGCACGCACGCACGCACGCACGCACGCACGCACGCACGCACGCACGCACGCACGCACGCACGCACGCACGCACGCACGCACGCACGCACGCACGCACGCACGCACGCACGCACGCACGCACGCACGCACGCACGCACGCACGCACGCACGCACGCACGCACGCACGCACGCACGCACGCACGCACGCACGCACGCACGCACGCACGCACGCACGCACGCACGCACGCACGCACGCACGCACGCACGCACGCACGCACGCACGCACGCACGCACGCACGCACGCACGCACGCACGCACGCACGCACGCACGCACGCACGCACGCACGCACGCACGCACGCACGCACGCACGCACGCACGCACGCACGCACGCACGCACGCACGCACGCACGCACGCACGCACGCACGCACGCACGCACGCACGCACGCACGCACACACACACACACACACACACACACACACACACACACACACACACACACACACACACACACACACACACACACACACACACACACACACACACACACACACACACACACACACACACACACACACACACACACACACACACACACACACACACACACACACACACACACACACACACACACACACACACACACACACACACACACACACACACACACACACACACACACACACACACACACACACACACACACACACACACACACACACACACACACACACACACACACACACACACACATACATACATACATACATACGGACATTTTTTCTAGATCACTTTTCTGGACGTTTTAGACAATTCTAAGTGTCCTGACATAAAAATCTCGAAATTTTTTTCATGAAAACAAAGCTTCCTCTATGACGAAGCAAAAGATCTTTATGAATATTGAAGGACTGCTAACACTAATTAGTTAGTACATGAACGAACGTTCAACCCCTCGTGTGTAGTCGAATTTAGAAAAGCTTTCCAGTCATATATATACGCGGAGGCTTCAAACCACTTGCGAGAAACACTCCGTCCGTTCGCCACCTAGTGACATCTTACGAAGCACTGGTGGCGCTAGATGGCGAAGGAACGAAGCGTTTCTCGCAAGTGACTTGAAGCCCCAGCGTATATATAAGACTGGAAAGCTTTTCTGAGTTCGACTACACACGAGGGGTCTAACCAGGGGTCTAACCGTCGTTGATCTACTAACGAATTAGTGTTAGCAATATTAAAATATTCGTAAAGATCTTTTTTATACAGATTCTTTTCATTTTCAATGAAAATGAAAATGAGAAGAATCTCGCTAAGAAGCTGGCCGAGATCCTCTAGAATCTTAGCGAGATTCTGATAGAGGTTCTTTTTATTTCCAGCTACCCACTAAAGAATCTCTATCAGTATTTCGCTGAGATTCTAGATGATCTCGACGAGATTCTGATAGAGATTCTTTTTATTTTCAGCTACCCACTAAAGAATCTCGGCAAGAAGCTGGCCGAGATTCTCTAGAATCTTAGCGAGATTCTTTTTTTCTACGCGGGTTACGCTGCTTCACAGTAAAGACTGTCATGTTCCTTTATATATTTTTGTTCTTTTTCATCTATATATTTAAAAAATTGAGAAACAAATTAACCGAAATTTACGCGACAATTTAATTAACGCTGATTGATGAATTTAGTCGTGTACAATTTGTTTTTTTAGCTGGTACAAAGTATAAGAGTTGTTATTGATTGAATATAAAATAAGCAGTTATTTTTTATCTAGTTTCGTTTATTACACGAACACTTCTCTAAAACGCCCGTTAGGGTCTCTGTGCTTGCAGCCAATAATTAATTTTCGAATCCACGTGTAATTGGTAGCACTTGTGCGAAACTAACCTACTTTACAACTCCATAAACCAATTATTTTGTCTATTTTTCGGGATGATATGAGATGTTACCATCAGCTGTATAGGGCTGTATGAAAATTCGCTTGGTTCACGCTTACACAACCTTAAGAACTAAGCGAGTCTTGCTATGAGCATGGTCAGACCGTTTTGCTTAACCTTTCGCTTGCCCGTTAGATATACAACAACACACGTCCTACAGCCTTGCCTGTGTGAGCGTTGCATGGAGTAAATGCCCCCGTGTAAAAGAAAATGGATCACTGAAGAATCTATGAAAGATCTATTTGAACGTCCATCTGGAAGTACAGCTCATGAGACGATTTCTGCACTACACCCAGAAAAAAGATTTGGTAATATTAACTGAAATTATCTATTCAACATTTAATTATTTCAATCAATGAAAATTTACTCTCCCCCCACAAATCAAGAGTCGCGGTAGCGAATCGAGACAAGTACATTTACCTCCTACCTTACCGACCGACTGACTGACTGACACGAGAGAGCTTCCGCGACTACTTCTTACACCAGCCAACTCAGTTTAGCCACATTTTTACGGATCCATATCATGAGATTAGAAAATTGGAAGCTTTCCGGGCATATTTTTCATTCCCATTAGATGCATTATTTAAAAATATTGAGATTGCCACCAAAATGGATGCTGGAAGCTCTAAGGAAAAAAAGATATACGGTTTATTACATCATGAAATCTCGAAAATATCTCGATTTTTCAGTCGTCGTCGTTCGTCCATGCCAATGACTAAGTTTCGTCTCTGCCAATCACTATCATCACTATTTCCCTCGAGAACTATACTACTACATCGAGTCGATATATATATATATATATATATATATATATATATAGTTTGCCATGTATCCTATATAATTTATCATTATTCAATGTTCATATTAACCGTTGAAACTCGCCAAGTACTGCCATTTAATTTTTTGAGATGTTGAAATTTCTTTTTCACCAATTTCTTTTCTCGTTTTTTGTCATCTCCGTTTTTTTCTTCATAATGCAAGAATTTTTTTTATTGATTTTTTCACCTTTAAATGTGAGAATTTCCTTTTAGTTGATTTAAAAAATACTGTCTAACAACATGTACTTGACTTGCTGCAGATATTTTTAGTTTATTTCACAACTTATTGAGACACTGTTTTTTTATCGGAGTATTGATACCACTCACGAAAATGTACTTGATCCAATTTTTTTTACACATTCTGTGTTTTGGGCGATTTCAACACTTTTTGTAAAGTCTATATTGAAACATCACTCCTTGTTTCACCCAAAGAGAATAAAAGAGGATAACATTTTATAAAAGTAATGTGTTTTTCAAATAATTAATAATAATAAAGCATTGATTTAGTTTAAGTTTTCTACTATAGCCAACAATGATCTTTCGAAATTAGAACTTTTATAGAATTAAGACTGTAAGACTCTTCAACATCCTCATAAAATCCTCAAAATCAGAGTCAGAATTCTAAAAATACTGTCACATTAAAAATGGTATAAATATGAACATAAAAGTTGCAGGTTTTTTTTTCATGGAGGACTACAAAATTAATAATACAGATCATCTTGAGTAACGTCATGGGATATGTGTTACCGTTATTGTTTCAGGACCTGTATATAATTAAGACTGGCAGCTTTCATGTTTTGTCTTGGTGACTTTATTACTCTATTTAAAATTAGAAAAAAAAAATGTATATTACAAAAGTCACTCCACCTCTGTTTGTTCCACTAATTTATCTTAATAAAAATTTACTTTTTCCTGGACAATGTTAAGAAGGTGCAGGTTGCGAAAAACATTAGTCCACAAAGCCAAGTTAAACCCGAATAGACACTAACTTTATCAAATTTATTAAAAAATGAAGCTCGTTATACATATAACTTTACTACACTTTATTAATTAATTTTTTCTCAGTTCTGATAACTTGTCTTATCAAGCCGCATAGAAATAAATGTATTAGGAATTTACGCAAAAAATATATGTGGCGTATATGTTATACATTCCGGCAAAATCTATAGTATCCGGAATATATCTTGGATGAATGTCGTTAATATATTTCGCACTTATAATCAATATACATCAATATATGTATACAATCAATATACAAGTATGTCATGTCAAATCTACGTATATTAACTATATACGTCATGGATATCCTCGATATATTTTTAGTATATGTTCAAATGTATTTGGAATAACATTTTTATATAATAATCGCGTACTTGAAAACCATGTCCTTCATATGCTGCATTAGGCCGACATATACTTTTTTCCATTACTCTTATAAAATACTTGCAAAATCGATGTATATTGGGCATATTTCTTATATAATCGAGATATATCATACAAGTATGGAAACTCAATTCTGGATATATCATACTTATAAATTACTTGTATCAAAAGTATATTTTTTAAATATTTTAAATTTACGAATAATATAACGGAAATTTATTACGTGTTTATTGGTTTTTCATGTGAGGTACAACGGAGATATCACGACATGAAGTAGAATGACTTCAGTGCATCAATGAACTATAATGAAAGAACTTTATTACGTGTCCCATGCTTCCGCCAAGGTTGGAGGGTTGAATGACCATTTACATCAGGCAATACGAACCCTTTATCTCGTATTCAGTGTTGCCTACGTTTTATTCCTAGACTCCATAGTGTCTCCGGGTTATCGGAAAATTTCCGATTCTCATAGGGAAATGACGATAAACAAATCCTTATAACGTAAGTTGCGGCTCCTTGCACTTTTTGCCTATATTATAAAACGAGCTCGATATATTTCAAATATCATGTGTATATATGCTCCACGTGTATCTAAAATATGTAAAATATATAAAATAGATACTTTCGATATATAGGCAGAATATATTTTGCGGGCATATATATAAACTAGCGTATATATTTTATTCATAAGCAGTATGTATTTACGTAACAGAACGGAGATATACTGTATACATTTAGTATATATTTTAAAAGAAAGTATAATAGATATTTTATATATTTCGTTTACAAAAATAAGTGTAGTTTATATATTGTTATGAATATAGAGATTAGGTCTTATAGGAACACACGGTATGACAATCGACAAACGATTACTTGATAAACTTCACAGTAAACGTGACAGAAGAAAGTCTTGACAGGACTTTGACTGCGAGCAGACGTGCGAACAAAAGCGTTAAAGATAAAGAGAACTATTTGTAATTAATAATATCCGCCCCACAAACAAATATCCGCTTAATTCATTTGCTCGGTCGTAACAATATATACAAAATACATTCTCGATATACGCACGAGTTAACCTGATTATATTTTTTATATATAGAGTTTGAATAGTCTATATATAATATATTAATGTACCATATATTTTCTTGAACGTATATTTCCGATATATTTTTGTGGCAAAATATTGGTTAATCAAAATATATTCCACATATATTTCAGATGTACGGCATTAGTCCGAAATATATGCAACTTATATCCCTGATATATTGGCAATATATTTTTTTGCAGATATTTTAAATACTTAAATTTTCATGCGGGAAGAAACCCGGTATTTTACCCGATGATATTATGAGCTCAGAGTCAATCATGAAGCAACAGATAAAACTCGCAGCAATCATCAAATATAAATAATTTTTTTGCTGTATGGTGTTTGTTGCAGGTTCTAACAAACTATAAAACACAAATTTCAGTTAATTACTGAATAACCACTGATTTTCATGAATTTATTAAAAAATGAAACGTATTACATATATAAATTAATGAAACTTCTTGCACATAGAAACTGAAAAACACTTTATTATTCCTGTATAAGTTGTGATGATAACTTGTCGAACCAAGCAACTCAGCATCATACCTAATGACTTTGGGGGATTGCGTATGATTGAATTATGCTTGAACAAATAAAAACCACTAGATTTTACCACATAACATTAGAAACTTGGAAGTCAAAATTAACCAACAAACATAGAAAGTCACTGAATTTAATATACAAACTGACAATATGGTCAGATGAAAAAAAAACTAGATTACGCAAATCTCAGTTAATCACTGAATAATCATCGATTTTATTAAGCTTATTAAACAAGAAAACTTGCTACGCATATAAAGTGAAGAACACGCTATTATTATTATTTCTATATTAGTTCTGATATTTAATTTCACCAAGAGGCACATTATTTCACTGCATGTCATTGAGAGCTTGAAAGTCAATTGCAAAATAGCAATAAATGAAAAAAACTCTAATAAACCTTATTACACTATAAAAATTATTATGTATAGGAATAACAAAATACTTCTTTTATTCATGAATGATAAAATAGTCTCATTAAAAATCCGGTATTATGCTACATGACATTATGAGGTTAGAATAGGAAGACAGGATGATTGACTAATCAAGAAAGCTTTCAAATGAAAAAGAACGACTGAATTTATTAAAAAAGGTAAAAACCATCATCACATATAATGTAATATCATCTTTTCACATCAGAAGATACAATCACTTTTCTATCACTTTCCACGTCAAATGATTCACTGGTGCCAGTACTACGAAAGTCTGATATAACCTCTGAAATTGAGTGAATATATAACCGCTGAATGTCAAAAAATAATGAAACCGTTTATTGCTTCTGTTTCTAATTCAATATTCCAAAATAATATAAAATTAATAATCTTATACGATAAAATGGGGATACCGATCGGTTGGGATCCCGTCTGTACGAAAAACGACTGAATTTTTTGGAATATTTCAGACAAGTTTTGAGACACAAATGGCGATATCGGTGCTCTGAAGAAAGGTACGAAGGTCGTTTTGATCTCAAACGAAATATTTTTTGCTGCAGTATCTTATTATACCTGAAAAAATCTTCAAAGCGCTATCATTTTATCAATATAACATATAAACCTCGAAAAATAGTGGCTAAAATGAGTTGCTTCGAGTAAGAGATACAGCGGCAGCGTCTTGTCTGTCGGTAATTATAGAGGTAAATGTACTTGTCTCAAGACGCTACCGCGTCTTTTAAGGGGAGGTGAAACTTTCTCAGTCGGTAACAAAAACTGTAAACAATCTTTCAGACGACACCGAACGTTTTTTGATAAGCGAAAAGTTTTACATCATTGGACTCTTAATTCTGCGTGATGTAAAACTTTCATTTTTCCCAAAAAATGTCCAGTTTCTGAGAATTCTTGACCCGAAAGATATTCGCTATCCTTCTCGCACTCATGAATATTTCACCTCGCCTTAAGGGGTTAGGCCACTCTTTTTTTTCTTCTTGAAAATGGCTCATTAGGGTTTCTAGAATGCTGTCCCAAAAGATTATTGCAGGCAAAAATTTGTAAATGTCCCATTTTTGAATTTTAACCCTTTGATGCACAGCGGGATGTTTAACATCCCACCTAGATTATTATCATTTTTTAAATATTTCAACGTTTTCTTTCTCGATTTTAAATAAAAGTAACGTTTTAAAAATAAAAATGTGTGCATCAAAGGGTTAACGGGAGGCCGCCCGGTTAGCAGGGAACCTCTCCAGTATTGGAAGCTCGGATGCATATACCATCATTAATTTTCATGTACATAAATCTATAATATTGTTACGACCGAGCGAATGAATTAAACGTATATTTGTTTGTGGGGCGGATATTATTAATTACAAAGGATTCCATTTATCTTTTAACGCTTTTGTTCGCACGTTTGCTCGCAGTCAAAGTCCTGTCAAGACTTTCTTCTGTCACGTTTGTGAAGTATATCAAGTATTCGTTTTTCGATCGTCATACCGTGTGTTCCTATAAAGCCTAATCTCTATATTCGTAACACTACTCCCCTCCTCCTAGAGTTGCCGCCCCGGCAACTACCTATCCCTATGATGTACCCTATGATGTGCCACGGTCCATCTTCCTAAAATCTGTCTATTTTTCTTTAACCTACATTGTTCTGACATTCGTCCATGTCCACAAGGGAAAACCATGGCCGAAAAAACCTTGGGAAGAACAGTATTCACAATTCTATATAGTTTCATTTTTTCCTATGTTCCGTCGTTATCAAGAGTACGCTACATAAATTCATTTTGTCCTGTACTAAGACCAATCCAATCAACTTTTAAGTATTTCATTCAATTGATTATTCTTTCTCTGTTTTCATTATTCTTCTCCAATTTTTTTTGACATTCGAAAGGATTTGAGCAGGAAGGGTTCTGGCCACTTCACAGTATCTTCAACTTTACCTGTGAAATAAAAATTAATCGCGTAGACTTCCGCAAATACTAGCCACACTTGGGAAATATAATCTCAATGATTATTCTCTCTCCCTTTTTTTTAATTCGGGTGAATTGATTTTCAACCTCGAAATCAATTCACCCGATTCATTCCACAATAAAACGACAATTCTACATATATGTATATCTGAAAATATTATTCTACACTAAATCATCGATCAATGTTCGAAACCTCTCATTGGCTAACAGTCTCTCGATCCGTAACTCTGGCTCTTCGTTATCCAGCAGTAACCATATAAACAGAATTCTCCGGAAACCCTCCAGGACGCTTTTCACCCAGCGGGAATCCAAAAAGTCGTCCAAGGCTCCAGCCAAGCAATTCTCTACACTTTTCAGATCCTTAACAACACTAATATTCTCATAGACCAATTATATTCTACCCGAACTACGACGCGACTTTACAATCATCTTGATCGTCTACCCGAGAGAGAAGAATCACTCAAATTTTAATCAGTACTTTTACAAATACTCGATTGAAAACAATACATAATTTTAATTTGCCTGTGTCAGTCCTATGCAGCTCAATCCGTCCTTCTATCCATTCAGATTTGACTTCTTTTCTCGTCATCACGGAGCGTCATCGAGATCGCAATTTTCGTTTTCTTTTCCGATTAGCCACTATTTCCGAAGTCATCGACTTCACTTTTGAAAAAAAAAAAAAAAAAAAAGAAAAGATCCATCCCCATGTGGGAGCCATCGAGGTCTCAATTTTGATTTCGCTTCTTCGTTGTGTGAGCCATCGCGGTCTCAATTTAACAATAATCCTCTGTTTCGTTTCACTATCACTCGCGAATAACCGAAAAATATCCTCCGTGGAATCGTCAAGCACTTCTGACACCAATGTTACGACCGAGCGAATGAATTAAGCGTATATTTGTTTGAGGGGCGGATATTATTAATTACAAAGGATTCTATTTATCTTTTAACGCTTTTGTTCGCACGTTTGCTCGCAGTCAAAGTCCTGTCAAGACTTTCTTCTGTCCCGTTTACTGTGAAGTATATCAAGTATTCGTTTTTCGATCGTCATACCGTGTGTTCCTATAGAGCCTAATCTCTATATTCGTAACAATATTTACAGAATCGATATACGATAATTAAGTATAAATCTTTGGCATTAACGGAAAAATGTGTTTGATGCTTACATTACCCATTACTGTAAGTAACGTACATTAAAATTCACAAAGCTGAGAATATTTTATTTCACGTATATAATATATAATAATTTTATTATACATTCTACTGTAAAATTTAGTATGGTAGGATACTAAAAACGGATGAACATCTCTAATAGTAATGAACCAGTGTGTTTGATTTATGCAACACTTCTATTATTGTAACCAAAGTGCATTAAAAGTCATATACGTGTGAACAGTTTTCCTCAGATACAGTATATTATTTTTAACATACATTTGTCTTTAAATTCAGAACGTTGGTATAGCCAAGAAATTTAATTAAAAAATATTCGTTTGTGCTGTTTTTTTTTCGAACATTTGTTATGGCTGTTTGATTGTCCGTAATATGAAATATAAAATGAAATTCGCGTAGACGTACCAATTGTGACCACTGCACCATTAGTGGCCACACAAAAAATGTATATATTAATTAATCGTTACTTCAATTTATGCAAATTACTAAATAAGATTATTCAACATGAATCAAAGCACCTTCTGCTTTGGAAATGCAATGCTTAGAATACCCAATTGTTTAATAAATTATGTTCAAAGCCGTTTGCATCGTTTGTTGCCATCACCGTCGTTAACATGCAATAGATATGGCCATAAATGGATCAAGTTGGTGGCCACATACGGCACTAAGATGGCCACAAACGGTGCTTCAACTCTAGTCCCGAGCAGAAATTAATTCATATTCCCGTATAGGAAATGCCAGCAGTTACAACCGGGCCAATGATTGGGTGAGTACTGGCTATCAACCGATGATAGCCAGTACTGGTTGACTATCGAGCCATCGTTGGGGCCAGCAGTGGCTCGCGGCCGCGATGAAGTACCAACTGCCAGCATTTTGTCACATCTGGCCCATTGCTGACCACCAGCGATGGCCGATAGACTTGTACCGAGCATGGGCTGCTGCAGTTTTCCACGGGTGGGCCATTGCTGGTGCCGATGATTGCGCCATCGGTACTATGAATTCCTACAATATGTGAGTCGTGGTGGGCGAGAGGTGGGAATCGCGCGTCAAATTTTACGATCAATATGTCCACCTATTATCGGGTGAAAAAGAATCGAGATTTAAAAAAAAGAACCGAAGTGTCAGATGATCAGTGCATCAACGAAGCAGAAGATCCTCCCTCAAAGCGACAGAAAATAAATGGTAGTGATCACAGTGATAGTAACAGCGGCGAAAGACCCGGAAGAAGTGACAGTGAACATAACCTCAATGCAATAGACGTATCGCCCAATGAAAGCTTCGTTATTGAAAGTGAAGATTCATACAACAGTGAAAATATTATTAAACTTATTTGGCTCAACTGAAATTAACTGATAATAACTAAATGTTTATTCTGCTATATTATCAATAGCTTTGTTGACCGTCGGCGAACGTTTATCGGCGATCATTGGTCACTGTTGTGCCAGGAATAAGAAAAATAGGGACCACTATTGGCACGTGGATGGCGAGGATTAATGGGCGGCCATTTTCTGCCGTTACTGGATCAGTAGTATCCACCGCTGCTGGCCAGTATTGGTCGCCAGCAATGGACCAGCACATGGCATGCAGCACTGGGCCGAAGTTATCATCCAGCAATCAAGCCAGTGCTGCACCAGTGCTGGTTACCATTGCCGCGCCGTTGCTGGAAGGCTGGCCACCAGCACCCGCCCAATGCTCGGTCAATTGTGAGCCCCTATACGGGTTGCCTGAAGTAGCATCAAGTCAGGATGAGGCATCAGTCAGGCATCCCCGTTCAGGGTAGCCAAATATGGCCCTGGCCCTGCCCGGGTCATGCATAGGTACAACATTTCAAATGTGGTTAGACTATAGATTTCCATATCATGCCGTGATCAGACATCGGTCAGGCACACCTGGTCGAACTAGCTAGATGCGGCCCCACTTTTGGCCAGAATATTTGAATATTCTATTCTGGTTAACTTAAAATATATATCACCGATTACAAATAGTAGTAGTATTTTTGCTTTCTCATAGAGGAAGCTTTGTTTTCGTGACAATTGTTTTTTTCGAGATCCTCATGTCAGGACACTCGGAATGGTCCAAAACGTCGAGAAAAGTGGTTTAGAAAAAAATGTGTGTGTGCGGGTGTAGATTCCTTGTAAGCACGATAGCTGTCGTAATTTTAGATGTATCTTTGTTAAATTTGGCATGCAATTGGGCTGTCATACAAGAACGCTTAGGATTGTAGTTGATGCGAATCGGTTGGGAAAATAAAATTTTACAGCATTTACAGTTTTCACGCTATAACTTTCGCAATTTAAGAGGTATCGAACGGCATTGTGTATCGGACGACATTGACCATTGTACCAAATTTGGCGAGAATCGATAGGGTGGTTACAGTTTTGTTGTAATTTTTTTTTTTTTTAAATGTCTTCAAAGACTTCATCTCCTGTAAATTCTGAAGATATCCGCAATCACTTCAATCACCGCTGCAATTTTCGACATGTTTTCTTGATTATTGATTGTTAATGATGAATTTAGTCGAAGGAACTATCGATATATCGATAAATTTCGATTTTGGCGAATACAACAAAAAAAGTCGTGACAAAAAAAAAATTTGAATTTTTCTCAGATTTAGCTCAAATTTTGTTCACGTATGGACTATCATCGAAAAATATTTAAGTACAAATTTGACGCAGATCCGTCGAGAAGTAAAAATTTTATGGCATTATTAATTTTTCGAAAAATCTCGTTCTCGCGCTGGCTTGTGCAAATTAGGAGATACCGGGTTCTAATTTGATCCATATATACCATGGTCCAAGGTTTTAGTACAAATTTGAGAAAAATGTATTATACCGTTGAAATTCTACAATACTTTGAATTTTTTGAAAAATGTCTAGAGCATAAACAAGCTTGCAAAGTGTAACTTTGCAAATTGCTTCCTCATTATTTTTCGCTTTTTACAAAGCTTCCTCTATGATGAAGCCAAAATCGATTAGCATACTTCCGCATAGAGGTGGCTTTGTAAAAAGTTAAAAATAATGAGGAAGCAATTTGCAAAGTTACACTTTGCAGGCTTTTATGTATGTGTCTCACACAATCATTCATGTATAAGGAGAACAGCATATATTTTCTCTTCAACTGCATCACTCATATAAAAATCATAATTTTGCGGTTGATTGATACTATCGTAAATATTTTTTGACTTTGCGGTTTTTTTTTACAAGCCACATTTTAAAAATTGATGAGTCGCATGCGTCGCACTCCACACTGTTCTTTTTATTTTTATTCTGGTTTCGTCTTGAGTTTTGTATATATTTTGGATCTGCAAGGTAGTTCCATTATTATTAGACGTTTATATGTCAATTTGGTTAGCTAAAAAATAAAACAGTAAATCTTCATTTTTACAGCTTCCACGACCATGTATGTATGGTACCAAAATAAACTTCCAATAAATATAAACTGGCGCTATGCATCAAGAGTCGCGGTAGCGAATCGAGACAAGTACATTTATTTTATGTACATTGGAACTTCTCATTTTTTTACTATGGACTAGATCAGGAAACTGTTCATGGCCGGTTTAGTAGCCTGATAGTAGTCTGAACAGATTCCCAGATTGGGAATCTGTTAGCGGCCGGATTAGCAGCCTGATAACGCCCGGATTTGTAGCCTGATCACGGCCAGATTAGAAATGGTGTTACATGCCATATCAGAACCGGATAGAGCCGCCTTATCCGGGCCCGATTACTAATTAAGGAAAACCTGATGAGGCCTGGACCTCAGTCAGAACAAATTTCTGCTCGGGGTGTAATATAGTTACAACTTTATAGATTTATGTGATTGCGCCTGATGTGGTAATAATAAAAGCCCGTTCAGTTCTTTTTTTTCTCCCGACTGCCAGTAGGGCAAAAAGACGGGAGTATGCCTTTCACTTTCATGACGCGAATATGCCTATTTTTATTAGTACAATGTTCTCTAAAACACTTAAAGATGTCCGAACAGAATTTGGTACGCACGTTCTGTGTACCGGTTCGTGTGTCTTTTTTCATAGATTGTATGTATTAGATGCGATTTCCAAAAGATATAAGCGTTTAAAAAAATTGTCAGATAGCTAGTTCGTAAATATTGAAATACTGCAAGACGGCCGTCTTCGTAGCGCTGATATGTCGATCACAGCGCCTAGTGTCGATCCTGTTACTTAGTTTCAAGAACATGTGAAACTACTCGGTTGGTAAGAAAAACTGTAATCCGAATTTCTCTGCCACGGTTGATTTTCGGTATGAAAGCCGAGAACGTTCTTAGCATAAAGCCTCAGTTATTCAACCGTATTCTACCTATCACAAGTCAGGGAAGAGATTCTCCGTTATAATCCTTACACTGCCGATGAAGCGAGAAAAAGCAAGGTGTGGACTTACTTGTATGCCGATGTAGTTTCACAGCTGTCATCATATTTAAAGGAATAATAAAACGGGACATATATAGTGGACTTCGTTATTCGTTTTGCATTATGTGTGATCGTTTAGTGATTTAATTAAATTTGCTTCATAAAGTGTAAAATAAAAAAAATATATATTTTTTTTAAACTCCCATCTGAAAAAAAAAGTTGGTAAAAAAATGCTCAATTAAATAAAGAAAATATATATTTATCGAAATAAATGTAAAAAAGGAAAATTGATAAAGAAATAACTGATTTAATAAAACATATATTTATAGAAAAAAATAAAAAATAATGAAATAATTTCTTTTAAAAATATAAATAATTATCTCAATTGTAATCATTTATTTAGATGGTATGCCACTGCTCGGTCGGTAACAAAAACTGTAAAGTGTTTCAGACAAAACGCGAGAAGTACTCACTGCGATTGAGCACTTTAAAGTCAGTACTTCTCGACTTTTATTCGAAAAATTAACTGTGGCGGAGAATTAAAAATTAAACGAACTTATCCATAAGTGAAGTTCGATTGTAATTATATGAGTGGCTCGTTCGAGATGATTACAACGTAGTACTGCTTGTAGCCGCCAGGTGTCACCACGCATTCAGAGAATAGGATAAAAAAATTTGAAACGGTACGTTACATACGCCGCCGTCCGCCATCTACATATTTTTAGAGTCCATAAGAAATAAGGGAGGGTCATAATAAAAAATGGGGAGGGATGTAATCATCTCGAACGAGCCACTCATATAATTACAATTGAACTTCACTTACGGGTAAGTTCGTTTGATTTTTAATTATATTTCGCAGCTCGTTCTTCGAGATTACAACATAGTTGTTCAGAGTAAAGGAATTTAATGAAGAAACTGGAGTAGGTACTGAACAGAAACTTTTTTTTTTCTTTTTTTTATAGCAAAATTGCACATCGTTTAATTTTTAGGCAAAATCGCCAACGCAAAATTTGAGCGATCTGAAGGAATTGGCCTGTTATAAAACTTCGCAAAAACTTTGGACTTTTCAGACCAACCGGCTGTGTTTCTTATCGTATCTAGGTCCACTCCTCTTTGAAGAGCTGAAGACGTAGTCGTATGTCTTGTACTGTGAGCGGAAAACTCATTTGTATCAATTCCACTCAGTTTAAGAGTAGATTTGATCCATCTACTAAGTGTTTGAGACGAACCTGGGCCAAAAGGCTTACGAGTCGCGATAAACAACTGCTTATTATTGCCTCTAAGTAATGGATTTAGTTACTTGTAGATAATGCAAAATAGCTGACGCCGTGCACAAGCCTTTTCTTACTTGAAAGAATGGTAACAGAAGTAAGGATTAAAGTCAACCTGGTCTGGAAGTTTTTATCATGTCTGGAATTTTAATTTCAATCCTAGAATTAAAGATAGCGATATTATCGATATTTATTAGCGCAAATGTTCGTACTCTATGCAACGTACATAATACGAAGAGCATTAGTACTTTTTCGGACAACGATTGCAAAGGGAGTGATTCTAAAGGACCACGACTGTCGAGAAAGTATAGAACTATGTCTACGTTCCAAGTTTTATTATACCGTGGTTTTGTGGGCTTCATACGAAAAACACCCTTAAAAAATGGAGTGATCAGGAGATCTTTTGAGATTCCCTCTGGGAGTAACCAGCCAATCGCTGCTCTTGCAGAATTCAAACTCCCGTAAGACGCTCCGGAGTTAAACTCCTTAGTTAAGAACTGTAACAAATGATTTGCCGTAGACAGAAATGGATCAAATTCCCTTTCTAAACAAAAATTCCACCAATTTTTCAACGGTGTGCTATATTGTTTTAAGGTAGAGTCTGCCCAAGACGCTAGTACGATATTCATCGTTAACTCTGGAATATTTCTTCTCCCGAACGCCTGCCTGAGAGCCTCCATGCAACCAGGGAAACGCGTGACGCAAGGGGGTGTTTGACCAACCTACAGGGAGACAGTAACAAAGTTGACGATGGTTTAAAAAACTATCGGCTTTTCCAATAAGGCCCTAAACCAAGGTTACCACGGTTGAGTGGGCCAGTCTGGAACTATCAAAATACCCTCGGCTTTGTCAAGTACTATTTTTCGAAGTGTTTTTAGAATAAGAGCAAATGGAGGAAAAGCGTAGAAAAATTCCGGAGCCCATGACAGAGTGAACGCATCAATTTCAAACGCCTCGGGGTCTCTGTGCCAGGCGCAAAACTTAGAACATTTTTTAATTTATTCTAGTTGCAAACAAGTCAATCGTAGGAGTACCAAAACGAGAAATTATTGACTGAAATGCTCCATCATTTAACTCCCACTCAGTACCAATATTGGTTATCCGAGACTCTTGATCCGCAATAACGTTTTCTCTAGAGGCAATGTACGAGGCGAAAATCCATAAGTTCTTTGTTCGCACCATTGCCATATTTGTCGTGCTAGTTTGTTATATTTTTAAATTTGAACAGCTCCCATTTTGTTTACATATCAAATAGCTGTCGTATTATCTACACGCAACAAAACCTCACAATCCCTTTGATTTGAAGTAAAGCTCTTGGGAGCCAGAAAAACAGCCAGAAGTTCCAAACAGTTGATGTGAAATTTTATTTCCTGAACGGACCCTAGACCGTGAGTTTTGTTTCCTTCACACGAAGCGCCCCAGCCTGTAGTGGAAGCATCTGTATAAATTGGTAACTTGTAAAGAGACTTCTTTATAGGATTAAAAGCCGAGGGTATAGAGGATTTCCACCAAAGAAGATTTTCCCTTAAAAATTCCGGGATCGCCATTTCCTGATCGAAATCTCCCCCGCTTAAACTCAGGGCTATGAATCTTCTTCTCTCTAAGAGCTTGGTGTAAACCCATCAATAGCTCACTGCTGGGCAAGCTGCCACTAAGTATCCAATGAGCTATGCGAATTATCTAATCATGCAGGACTTTTTTCTCAAAAATTTCTCGACTAGCGCCCCTAAGCTCATTTTCTTTTCTTCTGTGAGTTCTAAACCTAGCTTAATAGAAGCTGTCACTACAGTCGGGAGATGTCTCCTGCGCACCGTACTAACTCGTTCATATATCGAGAATCTGCTATCGTCGGGACTCTGATTAAAACGAAAAATAATATTCAATATTAACGTTTGGTAATATGGAGAAAGACGTCTCCCAACTGTAGTGACAGCATTAAGGTGATGTGCTACATACCGTCTGTCTCTCTCAGATTGTCATAAGTGCAAGTGAGATAGCCGAACCTTCCCAATGTGTAATTCTCCGCCACAGTTAATTTTTCGAATAAAAGTCGAGAAGTACTTTAAAGTGTTAAATCGCAGTTAGTGCATCTTGTGTTTTGTCTGAAACATCAATTTTGGCCAAGATCAATACTTTACAGTTTTTGTTATCGCCCGAGCAGTGGCACACCATTTAAATGAATGATTACAATTTAGATAATTAGTTATATTTTTAAAAGAAATTATTTCATTATTTTTAATTTTTTTTCTATAAATATATATTTTTTTAAATTTAATAAAGCATTTTTTACGGCAATCGGTTATGTCGAATAGGGTACGTTGTTACCATTTACAAATATACTCAACGAAGTTGCTTGTTTCATTGTTTGCGCGAGTTAGTTCATTGGTATTTGGGTGGCTGACCGTCTGACTGACCTCAGGGTCAGTACTAGGATCGATGATCGCCTGGCTGACTCTGACTGTCAGTACTAAGTTCTTTAACCGCCTAGTTTACACTGACGGTCCATACTGGGAATCGTTAAACGTGGTTATTAATTTTCCAATAACGGTATAAAATACCCAAACGAGTCTTTGGATAATCACATTGGATGTTAGTTTTAATATACTTGTGCCAACAAACTTTAAAAGATTCTGACACTTTACCAGTTTGGTTAAGTTATTGAAATTTAAAGAACAGATGACTCTTCCTATTCATATAAGAAGGTATAGTACTTTTATATTCAGGTATGGAATTTTACAAAACTGCATTGATTTTCAAACACCGCACACGCGTATTTCAAAATTATAATATCTTTCTTAGAATTACAAAGTACTAGCACCGAAAATTCCAACGCGTACTTCTTAATTTCTAATGACCGTGTGTTAATGTTCAAAATAGGTCTTCAGATATCTACAACGCATGTTAATTTTAAGGGATACTTGTGGACGAGATTTCGAGGTTTTTAATCTTCTCATTTTCAAATTGTATTTCAGAAATTTAAACTATCATGAAGACCTACTTTTAATATGAAATTGTATATTAAGTATTTAGTCAGCCAGTAAACTTGCGAACTTGTACACTAATTTTAATACACCGGCCCATGAATAGCCTTTCTAATAGACAAGTATTGTAATTTTAAATATCAGTTATATGAAAATACATTTGCTTTTGCTTAATTTTGTATACGGATGGTATATTTACTAGACAAAGTATATTAATTTCTATTTTATCAGGAGACGCGGTAGCGTCTCGACGCCAAGTATTAAAAGAAAATTTGTAATGCCTTACGAGACTCCTCTCGACCGAAACGCTAGAGCTACTCTTATTATTTGGACGTTCACCCTTTTTCTTCTGCTACGAAATTCTAATTGGAATTATCTCAGTCGAAACGTCGCGGACGCCAAATGTACCAGGCTCAATATTTTTTTTTTTTTTTTCTTTCCAATGAGCCCCGGTTCAATCAAATCGGTGCCCGCAATGCTAATATCTGGAAAACTTACAATTTGGACTCGGTCGAAATTTTTCATTCTGTCCGCACTCACCCATCGAATTTGTCCGACAATATACGTGCATGGCGCGTACCAGCTCATACACATGTCGTCTGTAACTCTAATATCCCAGGCAATACATCGCGGACGCTAAATGTTTCAGCCCCAATATTTTTTTTAGTTTTTCCCCCCTTTTTAATGAGACCGGTTACGATAAAATCGGCTTACGAAGTGCTAATATCTGGCCAATATTTCACATTTATCCGAACTCACACATTGAAACAGATTTGTCCGATCGCATATACGTGTGCATACGTGTGAATAAAAACGCACAGATAACACAACTGGTGGCGCCGGGCGCCCGCAGCAGCAGCCCGAAAAAGTTGCGGCGATCGTCTGCTGACCGGCTCGCAATAATAGTAGACACAAGAACAGTCTGCTAAAAACTTGTATTTTTGTCCTGAATTAGTATTTTTGTTCTCATTTAGGAACTAATTGCAATTATTTTGCAATTAATATAATATTTGTAATGCTTGGTATCGTCGTCTCGAGCCGAATAATATATAGATATAGTAGCGTATGCTCATTCATAATAATTTTGACGTTTTGTGCTACATTTATTTATTTATTTAGTAAACGGGGCAAGCTCCTTGATAACTACGGCGCGATGGATATTTAGGACCTACAGTTTTAGGTGGGTTCCGAACCACCGGGGATTACAGAAAAAAGCACATAGAAAAATTCCATTGGTGCCCGGCCGGGAATCGAACCCGGGCCCCCTCCTTGAGAGGCCGCGTCTCTATCCACTGCGCCACTGCCTTCCCTTGGATAACCTTGCAATAAATCGTGAGACAACGACAATAAATATCAATAAGTAAGTACAAAATACAAAGACATTATTTATTTATAAATTTTCAATTATACATAAGTGGAACGTTCAGTCAAAAAAGTATTTTTTTACATGAAGACCACTCTCGCTATCACCGAAGGAAAAATAAAAAATAATACCCTCCATTCAGAATAAACCCGAAGGATTTTTTTGTAAATGGACCAACCGATTAGGCTGTCATTTACAAATTCATTGTCCAGCTTGCTCTGAAAGCCACTACGAGTGCTTGTTTATTCCATGCTGCAGCCAAAAAAGTATTTTTTTATTATAAGGATCACTCTTCACTTGACCAACCAATCGGGTCAAGTGGCTGCTTAGAAACCAAAATCATGAGTTTTTACACTCTGTCCATGACCCAGAGAACACTACTCCAAGGATTGGTATTCGCTAGGTCACATACTCTTCGCAGTTACACTACACACCATTAAAGCGGAGCACTTTTTTTCAATGGTCCTTAAGGGGGACGAGTCAGTAAAAAAAGGTTTATTTGCTCATAAGGACACCGTTTTCCCTCAGCGAAGAAAAAATTCTAAATAATGTCCTCCCTTCATGATGACACCGAAGGATTTTGTTGAAAATTGACCAACCAATTTGGTCAACCAGTTACTTTGAAACCAGATTAATGAGTTTTACACAGTGCGCATGATCCAGAGAACACTGCTTCGAGGATTGGCCTCCGCTAGATCTCATTCTATTTGCAGTTGCACTGCACACCAATTAAAAATAGCAATTTTTTTAAAAGATCCTTATAACAGAGTCTATAGACAAGAACATAAAATGTCAGGATAATACTGACATAGATCTTTAAAAAAAATGTAAACATTATTTTAAAAATTGCTCTGCTTAATTGGTGTGCAGTGTAACTGCGAGGAGAATGAGACTTAGCGAAGGCCAATCCCCGAAGCGGTGTCCTCTAGATCACACCCAGAGTGTGAAATATCATGAACTTGGTTTTGAAGCAACCAGTTGACCCAATCAGCTGGTCTGTTTACAAAAAATCATTTGGCTCCATCCTGAAAGGAGAGAATTATTTTTTTAAGTTTCTTCTATGAAGAGGAGAATTGTCCTTATAATAAAAAAAGACTTTCTTAACTGCAGCGTTTAATTCAAAAACTACTCGCAGTGGCTTTCGACCAAGCCGGTCAATGAATTATAGTTATTGGTGCAGGGAAAATGCAGTGAGTCGAAAACCAAAATCCATTGACGGTTTGATCTGAAAGCCACTTCTAGTGCTTTTTCATTTGTCGCTGCTTGTGATTTTAGTAAACAAATGGAAAAACGACCACAGTGACTTTCAGATCATGCTGGGAAATGCAATATAAATGTTGATGCAGAGAATATGCAGTTAGTCGAGAAGAAAAATCCATTAACCAGCTTGATCCGAATGCTACTACAAGTCCTTTTCCACATGACTCCACTTATGCTTACATCGATCAATGGATTTTGGTTTTTGACTCACTACATATTCTTTGCCTCGATAACTGTAATCCACTGCTTGCGGTTGGACCAGTAACTGGATTTGGCTTATCGATTTAAGGAATGTGCATTGAGTCTAAAACCAAAATACTAGAATGACACCTAGCAAAGACCAATCCTTGAAGCAGTGTTCTTTGGATTACGCGCAGAGTGTAACACTCATAAATCTGGTTTCAAAGCAACCGCTTGGTCCATTTACAAAAACATTCTTTGGGTTTATTCTGACGGGAGGAATTATTTTTTATTTTTCCTTGAGTTAGGGAGAGTGGTCTTCATAATGAAAAAAATTCTTTCTTGACTGACTGTCCTCTTATGTATAATTGAAAATAAAACGAAGCGCTTTAAAAGTAAATACTGTCTTTGCATTGTACTTACTTACTGGTGATTTATTGCGCCTCCGCAGTAGATTTTCAATCAAGCTCGTATTGATTACAAATTAAATGACAAATATTTGAAATAAATGAAGCTAAAACAGTAAACAAAACTATCAGCATTGAATCAGTGCCTACATTTTCTCTGAAGATGTAGGCACTCAACGATCATGATTATAAAGATACTAGTGTGATAACGATCATGGTGAGAATGAAAATAAAATGAATTCACATTGATTCACTTGGATACTCATCGACGATTTAACAGTTGAACAGGGGAATTGGCCTCGTAATTCTAAAGACGCGTAGATATAATTTTTAGAACGATCGAAAAAGTGATAACGTTCCTTAACATTTATTAATGCAACGTTATCACTTTTCAGCGCCTATATTAAGGCTGTTGTCATCGTTCCAATTATTAGACGAAGCATCTTTTAAAATTCCTCTTGCAGCCTATATACATTTAGTATATAGGCTTGTCCTTGTATACATTTAGTAGAGTCTAGTGAACTTTATTTACTGATTACTGTAAATGAACTTAACAGTTTGTCTTTTTTCATGACGTTTTGACTTTCAAAAAGACAGCGAATCCACCCAAAAATGTTTTTTCAAAACAAAAATGGTACGCCAAGTATTAAAAGAGTAAGCATCCCATAAAAAAATCACTTGAAAACAAAAAGTTCTTCGCTGAAGAATCTTTCACAAAAAAAAATTTCTTCGTATCTCACAAAACTTCGTCTGTCACGGCCTCAGAGAATAAAAATCTAGTTATAGGAGGATAGGATCGCCAATTTTTTGTACTCATCTTAACACCTCTAGAAAGCAATGAAAGGTAATGACTATACTAACTCAAAATATAATTTAGATAATTTAGGAACGATAATAGTTTGAATTTATTATGCGAATTTATAAATCTGACATTCTCGAACCTGACAATTGAATACATTTTGACAGGAGAAAAAAATAGTTTCTCGTCTTGAGGTCGGGCACATCTGCGAACATCTAATTCGTGATAAGAATAACGTACTCAGATGGAATTTAATTATCTTACTTGACTCCCGAGTACAAATTTCATCAGGCATGCTGTCACACGAGGTCCAGATCAGTTTTAAGTATGCTAACCTTATTTGGGGCCGCCGTAAATTCCCCTGCTCGTTGTAAGGCTGAGATATGGCATTCGTACTTAATAGTGCCGTCTTTCCACCGAATCAGGCTGTTGTCAGGCTAGATATGGTAACCTTATTTAGGGGTCGTCGTAAGTTCACCTGATCGGGTCCATGTAAGGCCGAGATATGGCATTCTACCTTAAAAATGCCGTCTTTCCACCGGATCAGGTCCATGTCAGGCTTTACATACGGTAACCTCATATAGAATTGCCATTCATCGACCTTATCCGTTTCGCATAAGGTCTTCCTGTGGCATTTGGACCAAGATTTTGTCCAATTTATCTTTACTTTCCGTGGTCAGATCCGCATACGGTCTTCGTATGGCATAGTTTTTTTTAAATATGCCGTAAATTTACATTATCAGGTTCGTGTCAGGGCTACATACGGGTTTCGTTAAAAACATTAAAAAATTATTGTTATGCAAAATCAATCTTTCCAGCACCTTGCGTGTGCTGGATTTTTTCACATCTTTATCCCATCGAGAAGTATTCGAAATTTTCGCTGAAACTCACGTTTTACGGAACTGTATCGCTAGAATTACTTTGAAATCTATCCAAGTACTGACCGTCAAACGCCAGTACCTGGATGGGTGACCGCCCGATCATGTTTGAATTTTGAATATTTCCGTCGTAGTCACAATAAATGGATGTACAGTCTTGACGTGTTTTCATTTTAAGTATACTTCAAATAGACAATAAATATATAAACTTTCTAAGATGTCAATGGCCAAGTGGGCTAAGGCGCAGAACTGTCATCCAGAGGGTCAAGGTTCGATTCCCACCAACGGCAAATAAATTTACATGTGTTTTTTTCAGCAATTAATATGTACTGAAAACTAAATAAGTTCGAATATCCAATAGAAAGTGCAAAATAAATCGAATTCGATGAGCGCAGATAATTATTTTGTAATTTATTTGCCGTTTTTATAAGTAGGGGCTTAGTAGGGCAGCCTCTATCCGGCCCTTATCTGGAAAACTTAATCTGACCCTGATCATGCGCTGCGTTACTTTCCTGCAAGGCCCGTATAAGATTGCCAGACAGGGGCCTTAGATTTAAATCCGGCTACCACGCTAGGGCCTGATATTCCCCTTAGCTGAATTTCTACTCGGGTAGTTTGGCCGGATAACGATGCGAAAAACCTGACATTTATTCTCCACGCAGCAATATGAGTCCATGTCGCAGAACGTTGCGAGCAAAATAATTGACTTTCCAACATAAATTTCACTTCATTCAATCCGTGATGATTCTACCTTCATGTGCATCCAATTCATTTGGCTCAATTAGCTTGTGCTGATATTCCTGCACCATATAACCCTGGATGTCAGGTTCACCATCGAAACCGAGTGACAGACGTTCACAAGGTAACCGCTTAATTTTCTGACATGTTTGGCGATTACAATTAGGTACATTATGTTCATTGCACCTTACCAGAATTTCATGATTTTTTTCTTATTTTTCTGAAGGTACATATCAATGCTACACCCGTACGAAGTGACGCGAAAATTAGAGTTAAAAGAAAACGTAGTTAATTTCCGCATTTGAACCAGGATAAAACAGTCTATTGGTGCATTATACAATTAAATTCTTTTTTTTCTGACAGATTATGCTTCGTACATCTTAGTAAAAGTTTGATACTCGCGTAATTCATTCTGTGTAAATTACTATCGCATTCCGCAGTCGAGTTACAGGAAAGTCAAAGGTATGTGAGATATGCCCATATAACCAATTACCGAATGATTTTCTCCAATGTTTGAAGTTAAATAAGTATGGATCAAAACGTATATGCCGAGAAAAAAAACCGTTAGAACCAACAAAACGTGCGCTTGCGGGCGGCGAAAAGAATATCCTTTTCATCGAATGAAATATCGAAGCAAGAGCTGATCAATTAAAAAATGTTTCGTTTACCACTGCCAAATATTTTGTTCAATTGACAAAATATTCTTTTCTTTTGTGATAATGCGAGCAATTGTATTTATTGTATTTGAGGGATTCCATCCCGATTCGACCTGGGACTGACCCTTGACCTCCTTGATTTGGCTTGTAATTTTTTGTAGGATTGGTTAGACCTTCAAATGCACCAGATTTTATTTTTTTATTTTTTTCTACGCAAATTTTCTTTTTATATTTTTTTAAAGTGACATATCGAAAGCCCTAATTTAAAAATCTAAAGAACTCTGAAAAATACTGTGTTGAATATCAAAATTTTCTAGTTTATTGCCAAAGTGGGAAAAATTTTTCTTCTTATAGTTTTTAAGATTTTTTTAATTAAAAGAATTTTGAAAAAATAGAAAAAAATTAATCTACTACTAGTGATTGGTCAAACGTTAATTTATGTAAACTCGGATTTTTAGAATTTTTTCAGATTTTTAGGAATTTGTCAAAATTTTCTGAACTAAGACCTATCTGAAGATCTATCATTTATAATACGTCTACTGTCTATTATACTGAATTACGCAGACGACTCACCCATCACATGTACGACCACCAAATTTAGGTTTACATATTGATTTATTTCAACTGTACTATCGGGTTGAAAAGATATTAATCGAGAACGAGAAGCCCACGATGTGAAGTGGATTTCAATACCTATTCATGTTATCGAATATTCAATAATTTTGAAAGTTATTTTTTTTAGTTATAAATGAATCGATACTATTTTATATTTCATGTTCTGTCATCCCATAATTTTAAGGATTTACGAAAAAAAATTTATCGATCACGGATAGAAAGGCAAACCAATATGAGATATTTCGATATCAATAAAAAAGCTCTTTCTTCTTTCCACACAAACGCTTCTTATTATTGCGATTTGCCAAGCGAGCTCGAAAGAGTTATCTATCTATTAACCGTAGCGGTAATCTTGAAAATGGTCACCATGACATTTTCAGTGAGATGACAAAGAAAATAATATTGGGAATCATTACTATTGAATTAAAGATCGTTGACTTTGGCCTACGCTGATATTGTGTTGTTTTCTCTTTCATCCCCAAATTCAGTTTTTCGCTTGTTTTTTTATAAAATCGACCCATTTCAGGCCATGAAGATCGCTGATATCATGACTTTATGGAGACATCATTTCTTTTCTGTTTGCAGGGGCAATCGAGAACCTTTATCTTTCTGTGTACTATACATCACTCACCATAGAATAAATATAAGAATACCGATAATGCTGTGATAATACACGCTAGATATGGTCGCTCAAGGAGAGAAAAAGAAAAACACGGTGAATTATGTATCGACGCGGTCTATTATATTTTATCGCGATTTTTTTTCAACCAACCATCCGTTGAGAAACTAATAAAATGTATCGTACCATGAAGAGGAAAAAAGTAGGAATCGAGTCGCATAGTAATCGACGAACATGTGCACAGTCTGGGTTTCAGTCTTGAACTATTGGAGTCACACGCAGTTTGGTCAATTTCACAGAGCTCATGTCCCTTGATTAGGCACTATGCTAATCGAGGAGGATGTTCATTTTTTTTCTCTCCGTGCACATTTTTATATTATTTGTATTTTATAGTCTGTGAGATATACAAATAGGAGTTCTTCGTTTCCGAAAAGACGTTCAAATAATTTAGTTTAAAAAAAGAAAGTATGCATGTCATGTTTTGCTGATAATGTGTATGAACGAATTAATGTAAAGTTGCAAGATGAAGTAGCATATATTACCCGGGCCACTCTCATTAACTATGTATTAACGAATAAATTTTACGATATCTCAGCGAAAAGTGCATACATCATATAAAATATATATAATAAAATAACATTGTTATGTATTTTATTTAGTAAAAATAGTTTCCATTGCTTGTGCGGAGGGAAAGTTATCTGCATTATTAGATTCATTAGGCTATGAGTTAGGTGGATTAGCTGATGGAGAATCGACATGAGCACTCGTACTTCCGGGCTGCACTATCTTAATTAAACGATTTCCTCAATTCGCGATACTCTGGTAATTAGGCGTCCCAGAAGCCGCCGTGTTCTCTGGTATGTTTGCCACATCGGGGAGAGTTACTTCATCCTCTTCAAACTTGTAGCAGATTCGAATCTAGAGGTTTTTCTGTCGCTTCAAGTGGATTGTCAAATAAGAGTTTCGGAACTGTTACATAGAGTACCTCTGGTTTATTTAAAGCAAATCAAAATCGGTAGTCCGTAAAAAAAGAAGTTGTGAAACAGCTTAAAATGATTAAATGTAATGTTATACTACCGAAAAAAGCATACACATCCTGTTAAATTACTTTCAAATTTATCTGAATTTAAAATTGATTCTTTAATTAATGTACTTGAGAATTTTTGCAAACAGAATATGTCGGATTTGAACTTTTTTTGAAGTTCTTTGAGTTTTCAAGATTCCATTTTTTTTTTCATCATTTGAATTTGACCCATCAGTCAACCGACGACATACTCTGTCTGTATCACCTAATAATCGGAATTTTAACTGCGTTATTACACTCGAACTTATCTTATTTATTTATATATTTGATCAATGATTCGATATCATTAATCGTTTTACACTGAAAGAAATGATTAGTTGTCATAACCAAAAAGTGAGTTGACACAACCAATCTTTATTCTATTTCCCTTGCAACTCAAATGGTAGTGCCAACGATTCAAATAGTAATACCGACGATTCGAATGGTAGTCCCAACGATTGGATTGGTTAACCTCACTAATCTCTCGAGAACTAATCGTGAATAGTTGAGGTTACTATTCGCTATGGTTGAGGCAACTAACTTTTGTTAGTTATCTCACCCTATTGTATCGATATGAGATTATATGAAAAATTGATTCAAAACGAGAAAAATATGCCCCAAAGTAGATTAAAAATGTACCGAAAAATAAAATAATGGATGATGAGTAAAATAAAAAATAATGGCCCATGTAAAAAGATGTATACATTCATTTAACCAATAAACTAGAATATTGTTCTATTTGTATTTGTACGCTGTAACGGTACAAATAAAAAGTTTTTATAACCGATGGTTTCCGAAATCTCGTTTGCATTACTGAATAAAATAACAAAGTCTTCGCTGTACTGAATCACCTATTGTTCATTGTTCATTTGCTGGTAATTCTGTCTGCACATCGCAGATTGTATCATAATAACTTCTAAATCAGCCTGCGATGCAAAAATGAACGTGTTATTTTGTTTCATATTTCAGATGAAGTATCAGAAGGACTGGTAATTTTCAAAACAACATTTTATATATAGAAAGCAGAAAAGCAAATTTTACTTCGATCCACAGTCTTTTGAAGAAGTTATTTTTATTTCGGACGGTACAGACCGACGGAAATACAGGAATGCTTTTTTTTAGAATTAAATAGTTTTCCTCACCTCCGGGCCGAAAGCGACAACTTTCGTTCCGCTGCGCGGAACGAAGTTCCCGGTTTTCGACTCCGTCAATGAGAAAAATCGTATACACTCCTCCGGCAGTAAATAAGAAAGCCTCAGATCACATGTAATTGTCGGCCGAGGCGAAGCCGAGGTCGACATTTACAGGAGGACATTTCTTACTTTACTGCCCTAGGTGTGTAATATACTATTTTATGATAATACTTTCTCTTTTCATATACTTCGTAAGTGATGAGAAAGTAGAATTCTCCCAGTTCCCCCGGTTTTCCCGCTACTTCATAAACGTGGTAATCATGTGCATAGTCAAAATGCCGAGGTCGTGAATGACCCCAGATAACATAGAAGAATCCATTAGTAAGAAATTATCGCTCTACTCTTGAACTTGCATTTTCAGGCTTATGGTATCCAGAAAAGCATTCGTTATAGAAAGCTACCCTAGGTTCAAAATAGAACTTAGCACTACAGTATGTAATGCAATCATGTAATAACCCCAATTAGTCGATCAATGCTAGTCAACTTTTCGAGTCACATAAGTAGGAAACTTCAACAGACACATTTATAGTAAGCTGCTTGAGTTACATTAAGATTATTCTTTTAGGATCCCATCCATAGTAAACTTGTAGAGTCACATTAGTAGTCCTCTTTTAGGGCCTCATAACTAGGCAAAATGTTGTGATATAAATGTAAACCGCAAAATGCCATCTAGCACCGCTTAAAGGGAGTTACGTTTTGATTAATAAAAGTATCATATTATTTGTTTTTAATGTTCAACTAATCTTAAGGTTCTACAACGAATACTTTTTTGGACATCATAAGCCTGAAAATGCAAGTTCAAGAGTAGAGCGATAATTTCTTCCCGAGTAGAACTTCAGCTACGAGGTAATATCAGGCCCGAGCGTGGTAGCCGGATTTAAATCTCAGGCCCCTGCTTGGCAAACTTATACGGGCCTTGCAGGAAAGTAACGCAGCGCATGATCAGGGCCAGATTAAGTTTTCCAGATAAGGGCCGGATAGAGGCTGCCGTACTAAGTCCCTACTTATAAAAACGGCAAATAAATTACAAAATAATTATCTGCGCTCATCGAATTCGATTTATTTTGCACTTTCTATTGGATATTCGAGCTTATTTAGTTTTTCGTACATATTATACGCTGAAAAAAACACATGTAAATTTATTTGCCGTTGGTGGGAATCGAACCTTGATCCTCTGGGCGACAGTTCTGCGCCTTAGCCCACTCGGCCATTGACATCTTAGAAAGTTTATATATTTTTTGTCTATTTGAAGTATGTTTAAAATGAAAACACGTCAAGACTGTACATCCATTTATTGTGACTACGACCGAAATATTCAAAATTCAAACATGATGGGGCGGTCACCCATCCAGGTACTGGCGTTTGACGGTCGGTACTTGGATAGATTTCAAAGTAATTCTAGCGGTACAGTCCCGTAAAACGTGAGTTTAGACGAAAATTTCGAATACTTCTCGATGCGATAAAGATGTGAGAAAATCCAGCATACGCAAGGTACTGAAAAGATTGATTTTGCATAAAAATAATTTTTAAACGTTTTTAAATTGGATAAAATTTTGGTCCAAATGCCGCAGGAAGACTGAATGGCATATGTATATGAGGTTACTGTATGTAAAGCTGGACATGGGCCTGATCCGGTGGAAAGACGGCAATTTTAAGGTAGAATGCCATATCTCGGCCGTACATGGACCTGATCAGGTGAACGTCTTGATCATCAGGGAAACTGATTCAATTTTCCATGATGTGGCTGCGGATACCGATATGTAAATATTGGCCTGGTTCAACTATTCAAACTCCTGCAGATCTTCGTAGTGTGCCCAAAAGGGTGCTTGCATCTTTTGGGACGCTGTAAGCGTGACATTCGTGCTCCTTCAGTACACCCAAAATCGCGTTGATTTGTGTGTGAGACATATTCGTTGACGCACATGCATCAGCCAACTTTTCAACGGAAGGAATATTATTTTCAATGTCGGATTCGTCGCTGTCACTCTATACTTCGTCGCATGACGATCCCCCATCGTCACCGTCATCTCCATCTGGTTGACCACCGAGTGTTTCATTGCCTGTTTCGTTGTCATCCAAACCTTCAGTGATGTCAATTGCTTGTTCGTAGTTATAGATTAGTCCACTATCATCACCATCAAATTGATCGTCAGCACTATGTTCACACTTAACGTTTCATAGAGCACCATGTTTAGGGACAAGATGCAATCGAGATTCTTTCAGGCGCCGCTGCTGTTGACGCCGTGACAGTTGGTCGAACGGTTTGTACCGTGACCCAGCAACTCGGTTGCGAATCTTTTTCTGAGTTTCGGCCGTCTCAAGAAGCACGTTCGACTCACTCAATTCATTCAAACAGGACATCTTGTAGCAACGCGAAAAATGAAAGAGTTTAAAAAAACATCGATACTATTTCCGAAAAAACCATTTACCTGCCTGCCACGTGCAAGCGATGCGATCATTTTACGTAGACTGATCGCAAGGGCCAGTTTTTCTGCAATGGAAATGTTGAAGAAAGATTTATATTGTCATCTAGATAGTAGCAATGTTCGTCTGTTACTAGTAGTAGGAGTCAAATGTCAGATGATAGCACGAATCAAATGCGCAGTACTACAAGGTATTTAATGCTAATAACAAAATAAAATTCGAATGTAATTCTATTCCTTGAACGTCTATTATTGGAGTAATAAGAAAAGTTAAATGTCTACTAGTACAAGGGACAAAACAAATGCTGGTTCTAGATGACAATTGCTAGTGAGAAAATGCGATGCTAATAGAGCCCGATTTATTGAACAAATTCGCTCCGCTTAGACATAGGAGTTAAAGAACTTCTAACGCTAACAGGAAAATATTCACTAGTAATATATTATTTCGAGAGTCAGAAAATGCGACCCTAATGGAGCCCTCTTCGTAGAACGAATTTCGTTATTTGCCTAGACGTAGGGGTTAAAAATATTCTAACCCTAGGCCTCAAATATATACTTACAGTACATAACTCTTTCAATGTACAAAATGAGACGCTGATAGGACAATACTCCATGATCAACTATTTTATAACTAAAAGAAAGGGTCAAACATCTAACACTGGGAACAAAATGTGTACTACGAGTGTATTGTCTAAAGACCTGTTTTCGTAGAATGCAACTATCATCCCAATATAAAGTAAACTTTTCTTCAGATACTCCTTCATCATTCTATCTATTGCATAAAAATATCAAGCATAATGTGCGACAAGCTTCAACATTTGCCAAATGCAATCATTTAGAACATATCACTACTATTCTATATGGAAGTCACACGTAGCGCTTCCATCTTGTGTTATCTGGGAACCTATGCCTGCGGTACAGGGATAAATTATCCACAAAACTAATAAACAAATAGAGTCAGTTTAACAGCAATGGGATTGTTAGAACTCTAATTACTCAGGACTATAACATACAAATCTTCAGTATCGTGTACGCAAAGCATCCATACTAACTTGATATAAATTATGGTGGTGATTCAGGGGCAGCAAAATGTACGATAGGGCACGCGCATCGTCGATTCATCTATTCAACAGTTAATAACTCTTTTATTTTTTACGATCACATATTTATCTCTGTAAAACATTCTTCGTCATCACGGCAGTGATGACGAAGAATGTTCCTAGTAATATTCGTCATCACGACAAGCATGTAGTCGAATAACTGGGGTGTATAATTCAACGGTAAAATTACGAGCTTCTCGTAAATGTTATATATTTTGTTGATCGAATAATCGACTCGATTTTTCAAGTGAAAAGGAGCGGTGTTTGAGTAGTCGCTACGTTCAGAATGGGATGTGCATGTGCATACAGTTTCAGCTCGTACTATGTTATAGCTTTTCGGTGAGGGGAAGCAATAATGTGACTCTTGTTACCGAGCAAACTCGAAGAAACGCGAGCGGCCGCAGACGTCGATGTGCAATTATCGCTTATGCAGTACCTACCTACGTGACTATACCGCCACCAAGGCAAATATGTTCTAGCGAGTAGGTGACCCACACGCGACTAACCCTCTCCTCTCACGCACACCCGTCGGAGCTCCATCTCTATATAGATACAGCCACAGTCGAGTCGCCAAAGGGTTGCCGCAAGCCAGCTTGTCTACCTACCTGCCTGACCCAGCTCATTGCGAAATTCAATTTTCTGACCATTGAGTCTTCACTGCCTAATTCCGAATTATTATTCTCCCGATACATAAACTGCGTTATGCTGAGAATTAAAATTAAAACGCAATAACAGTAACATTTTTTTTGTTCATGTCTTACAATAATTATTTATGATTATTTTGTCATTATTTTTCTCGATTATTAGCACTTGCCTTTGCTGTACAGACAAGTTTAATGAACATTTTAATAACCTTATGTCATTTTTTAATTCTATACATAATTCACACAAGTGTGTGTGTATAGAAAGTCTGTCTACCTGCCTGCTTAGTCATATCATTTTGAAATTCAATAAGGGCACAATTGTCCAACCGTTCGGTCTTTACATACCGAAACTAGGGGTATACTCAACATTGAAATTGAAACGCAATAATGATAACAATTTATTCATTCACTTTTCAGAATAATAATTCATAATTATTTTATCATAACTTTTCTCAATTATTAGCGCTCATCATCTCCATTATTTTCATTTTATTGTATTTTATTCTATTGACTTTTTAAACGTCAGGGTCAGGGGGTTAAAAAAATCAGAATGGCAATAAAAATGTAATAGTGAATTATATTTCCCAAAGTTCAACAATTACTTAATAAAATAATTTTTTTTTACTTTTTAGAATAATGTTTTAAAATTATCTTATCACCATTAATTTAAATAACTTTTGGTGATTTTTTTACTCGGCACATAATTTACACAGCTTTGTGCATCTTTGTAGAGATGCACAAACGTTTAATTACTTTGCTGTGCGAAAAGAAGGAGAAAATAAAAAAGAGGGTATCATAAGTCAAGAGCTTGGAATATGAGCACAATATGCTCTTCTGCATGAGCAAATCTAGCGTGTAGGAGAAGTCCGAGCTTATTGTCTCCTAGGAGATCATGCGTCCTCCGTAGCCGAGCTGGCCCTATTGCTTGGTAGCACCATATCAACCCCATTGCTCTCCGCACAAAATTTATACTCCCTGGCTAGTGTGTCATGCACAATAATGCAACCAACCGTAAAAGTTACGTTTTTAATATGTTATGTCAAATCAAAAATACGAAATAAAAAAGCTTTACGTTTGTAACTCGCAATGACTCATATACAGATAACATTTTATATTTCAGAAAAAGCACGATATCATTCAGATGGACGGATGTTTGAAACCTTTATTAAAAAGCTGCATTGGTTGGCATTATTCGACTGTTGTAAAAAATCTTAACCTGCAAATGAAAGTTCGACGATTCGGATTGAATTAATCAAGCATCGAGAGCCGGCACAGAATGATGGATAGTCATGGATTTGAACCATCGAAGCTTTCACCGAATTTGACAGGTATATTTTTCCAAGCCCTTTTAGTAATCTATAGCAAAGGTTAAATTTCTGGAACTGATGAAGTAATACTTCTGATTTTTGTTTCCAGTTCCACTTTTATGGCTCGTCTTAAAAGTACTTCGACGAGCTGATTCTATAAAAAGGATTTCTTAAATATTTGACGTTCATTTCCGTGGAAAGAATAAAAATGGGATCCATCAAGAGTAAAAATATTCATATTCATATCGCATACCCGTCGCTGCATTCAGACAATATTTAATTATGATTTAAAATATCTTGCATCACAATTTCATTTTTGTTCTAACTAGCCGGAAGTACCGAAAACCTGATGAATTTTTTTTAGGTATTGATTGCTCGTACTATGTAATATTATTCAAAAACATATCAATTTTTAAAAATTGGGCATTAATTGTTAGGAACGATATAGTATATAACGATACAGGTACGGTATAGTATATTACACACCTAGGGCAGTAAAGTAAGAAATGTCTCAGATCACACGTAATTGTTGGCCGAGGCGAAGCCGAGGTCGACAAACATGTGATCTGAGGCTTTCTTATTTACTGCCCGAGGAGTGTATACGATTTTTCTCATCGACGGAGCCGAAAACCGGGAAAAGTTGTCGCTTTCGGCCCGGAGTTGAGAAAAAGTGTTTTCTGACGAGTATGTGTTTGCAACAAGAGCCGAAGCCGAATGTTGCAATCACAAAAGATAGGAAAAAAATTGTTTAAACAAGTATTGTGCAAAGTTTGTTTTCACAAGGTTTGGAAATGGGGTTTTTTATGTATGCGAAGCGTGTGTAAAATGTCCTTTATCGCACCGAGTAAAGTGAAATATATTTTGGATTAGGTATTCTATTCCTGAGTACGGCTTTCGGCTTTTACCCATATAGCATCAGATATTCGATGTATATCCATTTTAGGTCCTTAATATGAAAAGTATATCTCGTATGTTCTATGGATATTTATTCTACATATATGCAGGTATATACACGCATGGATATCAAGAACACATTCTATGTACATACTTGAATAATACGAAGTTGAGCGCAGCTACGGACACATTTGTAAGATATTTCATGTATATGCAATCCATGAACATAGGAAGAAAATCAAACATCCACGAATGAATCACCTAAGGATGTACCCATATAACATTTTCACATACATTGTATATTCATCATATAAACATTTGCGGATATACAATGTCCTATGTATATGAAGTGTATATGTAAAGGAGACACTTATTCATGTACATCGAACATACACTGGATATCCATGAGAATATACATATTATGTCCACCGTATGTGCACTTATGTCCTGCCTAAAAAAAACGGAAAAATTAATTACAAAATAATTATCTGCATTTTTTTAAATCTTTGTGTCTCAAAGATTTTTAAAAAAATTGAGTTCTTCGCAACTACTAAAGAATTGTTTTTTATTTGAAAAAAAAAAGTCCAAAAAAATGACATCACATTTTTCTAAGTGCTTCGTAGGTCAGTACTTGGATGGGTGACCGTGCCAGGGTTGAAATTTTTGGACTCCCGCAAGAATCAGTACTTGCATTCGTGATCGTTCCGCATCCGAGTTTTTCCAAGTTCTGCAAGTTTAGTGCCTGGATGGGTGACCGCTTAACGGCCGAATTTTTCAATGTCCCTTAAGGGTCAGTACATTGATGGGTGACCCACAGTGTTAA
Organism: Ephialtes manifestator; assembly: GCA_963970395.1. Lineage (NCBI taxonomy): Eukaryota > Metazoa > Arthropoda > Insecta > Hymenoptera > Ichneumonidae > Ephialtes > Ephialtes manifestator. The sequence continues at coordinate 8,693,899 of OZ019980.1, forward strand.
TATTTTCTATATTTCGGTCGCAACCCTGTAAATGAATGTAGTCTTGATGCATTTTTATTTTTAGTATACTTCAAATAGAGAATAAAAATAAAAATCTTCTAAGATGTCAATGGCCGAGTGGGCTAAGGCACCCGGCAGTGAACGAGAGGAACCAAGTTCGATTCCCACCAACAGCAAATAATTTTACATGTGTTTTTACAGCAATAAATATGTACCGATCAATGCAATAACTCCGAATATCCAACTAAAAGTGCAAGATAAACTGAATTCGATGAATGCAGATAATTATTTTGTAATTAATTTTTCCTTTTTTTTAGACAGGACATATATGTACATACCGCGCACATAATATGTATATCCTCATGGATATCCAGTGTATGTTCGATGTACATGAATAGGTGTCTCTTTTACAGATACACTTCATATACATATGATGTGATACGACGTGCATACGTATATACATAGGACATTCTATATCCGCAAATGTTTATACGATGTATATGCAATGTATGTAAAAATGCTATATGGGTACTATTCCTTTCCGTTTATAACCTGTTCCAATCCTAGAGACCCCCTTAGTATACTGTTCGCAACCACCCTTCTTAATGCACTACGATATCGCATATGCACAGGAAAAATGTGGAAAATCTGGATGAGACCGATGATTTTTACTAATTTTCTATTGCATGAGAATATATTAGAAACTCAGAAAATATGCCAATTACTCCGAAATTGGTGCGCGAATCAGTACGCGGCTAAGTGGTCGTCCATCGAAGTTACGGCCGCAACTTACAGGCGTTGCGGCCGCAAAATGTTTGTTAGATATTTCAACATACTAAAATAACGAATCAGTCTAAAAAAGATCAATACTAATTTGTTCACTCACAAAAGGATCTCGCAGATGTGGGCTTATCTCACAAACCTTTGACTTTCGTGTAACTCGACTGCGGAATGCTATAGTAATTTACACAGAATGAATTACGCGGGTCTCAAACTTTTACTAAGATGTACAAAGCATAATCTATCTGAAAAAAAATCAATTAAATTTTATAATGCACCAATAGACTGTTTTATACTGGTTCAAATGCGGAAAGTAACAACGCTTTCGCGAGTAATTCTGATTTTCGCGTCACTTCGTACGGGTGTAGCATTAATATGCACCTTCAGAAAAATAATAAATAAATCATGAAATTCTGGTAAGGTGCAATGAACATAATGTACCTAATTGTAATTGCCAAAGATGTCAGAAAATTAAGCGGTTATCCTGTGAATGCTGTCACTCGGTTTCGATGGTGAACCTGACATCCACCGTTATATGGTGCAGGAATATCAGCACAAGCTAATTGAGCCAAATGAATTGGATGCACATAAAGGTAGGATCATCACGGATTGAATAAAGTAAAATTTATGTCGGAGAGTCAATTATTTTTCTCACAACGTTCTGCGACATGGACTCATATGGCTGCGTGGAGAATAAATGTCAGGTTTTTCGCATCGTTATCCGGCCAAACTAGTCAAGTAAGGTAATTAAATTTCATCTGAGTACGTTATTCTTATCACGAATTAGATGTGCGTAGATGTGCCCGACCTCTCGACGAGAAACAATTTTTTTCTGGGTCAAAACGTATTCAATTGTCAGCTTCGAGAATGTCAGGTTTATAAATTCGCATAATAAATTCAAACTATTATTGTTCCCAAATTATCTAAATTATATTTTGAGTTAGTAGCATCATTACCAGTCATACTTTTCATTTTCTGCATACGAATTGAGTAAAATTGAATTAGAAAAATGACCTATTGGAAGGGATAAAACTATGCCTTTAATGGGTCATTTAAAAAAAAGTTAAATTGAAAGTAAGTTAAACACTTGTAAAACACAATAACACATAGTTCCTACAATGAACTAGCACGAAATGAATGATTTTTAGTTAAAATGATAATATGATTTTTTATGCGAGCATCCTGTATATGATGCTTTGTCCATGAACGAATATTGCTTTCTAAAGGTCTTAAGATGAGTACAAAAAATTGGCGATCCTGTGCTCCTTAACTAGATTTTTATTCTTTGAGGCCATGAAAGTCAAAGGTTTGTGAGATACACCCATATACAATATATAGTAGGACAACTTTTTTTATAAAGGTATAACAATGTTACCAAACACTTATATTTATTGATAATGAGGAGAAAATATTGATGCACAGAAAAAAAATCCCTCGTATCGAAACCATTCTCTGACCGCGCGGCAACACTCTAAAAACCAAGCGTGTTGCAAGCTGTTTCCTAACTTCACGACTTTTTACACACATTAAGCGTAATGCATTTTACATATTGTTACCATGTAAAATGCAACACGCTAAAAGTGTGTAAAAAGTCATTATAACGTAAAAGATAGGAAACAACACATTTGTAAAACGCTTGGCTTTTAGAGTGTACTGCTAGAAACGAAAAATATATTTATAGCTTAAATTGTTGAACCTACGTTGTAAATAAAAACGAGTACGAGACTTAAATTGTTCATCATATTGAGAGTAATATATTAGGAAGAAGAAAAATAAGCATTTTAGCCCCATCTCGGTGAAGGGTGCGGTAGTAAATATGAAAATTCATAACCATCTACCCTCGGCATGACTACTACTATTCCTTGTTACTGGCAGAGGGTTGTTAATGGATTGAATTCAGGGGTAGTTGCAGCGGAAGGTAACTTACCCCTCAGAACAACCACCACAAGGGGTAAGTTATAGGGCAAGGAAACCCTCATGATTAACATTGGTCGGTAAGGCAGGAAATATAGGAACACCCTCTGGAGACACCTTGTCAGAAAGTTTCATCCACTTATTATATTTTGTGCTCCTGAAATAGCAAACTACGTTCAGAACATCTCACTTATATATTAAACACATTACTGATCATTGAACTCCTATTCCTAAAACAAAATTAAAGAATAAAGGTTGAGAGATCTAGTGTCGAAGGTGCTCTTGCACCCATTGATTTTATTTTATTTTTTTCATTTACCGTCAAAGTACATAGAAAGAGTGATTTAACTGAAATCGGTGCTAACGGATGCAACACAGAATTGTCTTTAGGCCAATAATCTCAATATATAAAGAAAATGTAAAATACTTCTCAAAATATATCGGGATATTTTTTTCCATTATTTTATTGCAAAGGACGAAGAAATTGTGAAAAGTGAAGACGTAAAGTGCCACTGAAGCAACTCAAGAGAGGAAATATGCAGAGGGAAGCAATGTAGGTGCGAAGAAAGAAAAGTAAACATGCGTTATAGTGTGTGAAGACTGCATTTAGGAGCAGCACCGGAATACCTAGTATTTGCAAAGATAAAAATCGTTTTTTTTTCGCAGTGAAGAGGGTGCGGTGCGTGAGGCAATAGACGCGATCTACTTAATTATGAATACACACGCTTCCATGCCACTGAAGGCCTAATTAATGCGAAAATGTGAATTGTTAGAATACATCAAACGTGTTCAGAAAGTTCAAAAACTTCGAGTTGTTGAATACTATTCAGAATAAATTTGCTTGATTAAATAAACGTTAGTCAAGATCTTTGATAGGATGATTAACCCACGTGGCCCGTAGATATAGTTCATATTTTTTTTTTCTAGGATTCATTTCTATGAAAATGTATACCGTTAGTCATATTCACTTATTTATTCGGGTGACAATTGTATTATATTTAACAATTTCTGATAATACTGGTATAAAGCAATGAGTGGTGAGATCGTCGCACTTGAGACATCGAACATGTCATTGGCTTCGAAATATAATTACTGTCGACCATTTCTTAGAAATATAGCTTTGTTTTCTGCATTTACATGAGAGCGTAATATGAAAAAAAAAACAAAACAACTGGTCGACTATTATTGTCAAACTACCTTCTACTATGTAGGCGCATTTATAACTATGCAATAAATTTAAAAAAAACATATGTACTATAAATTAAATCCCCAAAAAAAAACTCAATCATATTATAACTATGTAGTATGAAATAATTCTCCTTTTATTTGCCATGAAACTTTTTACAAGCATCGTAGAGTTGTCCCGTAGGTGACTTTGAATGTCCTTATGTGATATTATGGCAGATTAGCAATTTGACAGAGATGTTTACCGAAATTGAATTGTGACATTGTCCACTGTTGTTTTTCTTGTATAGAAATTAATCGTAGAATTATATATGTGCCGATAGATGTAAAAGTATGTATTATGATCACTTTATTAATTCTGTGGTCGATATGATCTACATTTATTAGCTTTTAAAATACTGAGAAGTTTTTAATTTGTATTCTTAATCAATCCGACTGTATCGATGGATGTTCTTTAAAATTACACAACTCGAGCCCGAAGATTCTCGAACGCTAATTAAATTAACGCTGCGTTAGATTTACAAACTTCTCTTATATTTAAACACATTTCCATTCACTTCATTCCATGCTGGGAAATAACCACCGAAATTTTGAATAAAAAGTGCATATGACTCGATACGATAATCTAAAGTTGAATGTATTGGCTACAGTGTTCAGTAGTACATACCTGAAAAAATTCTTAAAGTTTTATGTTGATCCGGCAGCGTCTGTAAAAATAAATAGAAATTAAGGAGTTAGTACTTTGTTAATGCTTGACTTTGGATATGATTATTTAATATTATTAATACGATCATCTTAGTAAAAAATAAAGTTTTACACCATATGACAAACCATACGAATAAACTCATTTAATAATTAAAAAATCGTTTAACATTGAGATGTTGAGACATCGTTGAAGTGGAGGTAACTAAAAATATAGAGTTTCGTTATCAGGGTGAGATTTTTGTGACCTGACATATGTAGTTGAGGGTGTAATTAATAGTACGATATCAATACAATGTATCGATATTAATACAAGTACGTCGTATCGCATACGATGAAAGAACCCAATCGGGATGATAACAAGTGACGGCAATGACCGTGGCTGGTTATAAATTTAACAACTCGTTAGTATTCATCAGCGAATGATAAATAGCCTAGTTGCAACATGATGTACATGAAACTGCGGGGAATTTCGAAAAATTTAATGATCTTTTTCGGAACATCAACAAACTCTTCCCAACTACATTATACAACATTTCGAATCAACAATGCACGTATTTGGTGGTAGGAGTTGCGTTCGATGCGTTATGTCACGAGACCGGGAGTTTATAGATCCGGACGTGGAGAAGGGCCATGCGGCCTTCATTCGCCGTGAGCCGTAAGCAGTGAATAGTGAACAGCGAGGGAGCCCGGCATGAGGGTGGGAGATAAAGCGAGAGGGAGCAAGCAAGAATGAGAGAGTGAGAGACGAAGAAAGGGGGGAGCGAACGAGCAGCGCGAGTGAACTGCGAATAACAAAGACAGCGATAGGAACGGTGTGTTATGTTAAATAAAATGCGAAGCCGCGATTGGCAAACATACAATCACAAAGGATTATGAATATTGGTGAATAAACAAACAATTGACCGTTGCTATTTAGCTCAGCAGCAAATATTATCGGACGTTCGATGCCACCCAAGTGGGAAATAAGTTTACGGAGCCATTGGATGTGCAAAGCGGACGGAAGCAAACCAATTGTCAAAATATCAAATTGATCATCGGTAAACAATTTGCAAGGGTCAATGATTTTTCGATAGTAAATAAATGACAAATAGACACGAAATTGTGAATGTGGACAGTCGTTAAGGGTAAAGCGACCAGCACAGTGCACTTGGACAACGCGAAATGACACACGACTCACCGCTTTAAATTCACAAGAAAACCAACACGTTAAATGACTCCTGGAAGATTGCGTATCATCACATGATCAATAGTAACACTCGCACATACTTAAAAACACTGAACACGGGTTAGTGGGTTTTGAAAAAGGTATAAAAATTGAATTGTTAGGGAAAGTCAGAAGAAAATATCCATGACAGTAGCAGCCACTGGGCGGCCATATTGTGATGAAGATGGAGTGATTCCAGCGGCATCGTGTGACGCAGTCTGGAAACAAAACACTACTTGAGGTGTTTCGGAGCCATCGGTTAGTAGGAACCTACTCCTATCGTGAAAATTCCAGCACGTCGCTTTCTCAAGTTGATTGCTCAAATCTTCTCACGTTATTACCAATTGTAGGTATTATTTTGTTATCAAATATTGGTTTATAGGTTTTCCTGCGATGCAGTAATACTCGACATTTCAACGAACTATCGGAAAGGTCTTCAAATACACAGAGAAGCTTTTAAAACTTATAGCAATTAACTCCGACCACTTTGTTTAGTGTAGATTTCAACCGTTTAAACCAATAATAGGATTCACAGCAAATATACGGGGCGTTCCATCGCAAATCGACAGGGTCTTGGTAACAGCGAATATTTCGTTCCTTCTAGTATGTTGTAAGGTGCTACGATAAAGTAGTCCACAACAACGTTTCATCATTTTTTTGCAAAAATTAGTTTGATCGCACTAATAACAAGTGTTCATTATTAACAAAAAAGTGGATCAGCGAATTACAAAAAAGTTTGTTCTTAACTTTTTTTTGACAAAACAACAATTTTAAGCTTAATCCGAAAATATAGGCATATAACTTGAACAGCAACAAATAAGTAATTTTAAACACATCAAAAGTAGGTGCTTTGGCGCATTTTTTCTTTACGATACTTTTCCTATGACAAAAGCCGTATTAGGATAAATCTTATGAGGAGAGTGAAAACATATTGATTGGGCTTGAATCTACTTAAGGATGTTCGACTGTTTCACACTAGTCAAATCGGTGCTAAATTTTTGTAATTGTTTCATTAAAGTTTAATGCATTAAATTAAATAACTGTAGTAGAGCGTTGATTTGTATTGAAGCACGTATACACTTAACCGAGAGAAAAATCAATTGTGACGGATTTGCATAAAGATTAACTGATTAACGTTACTTTCCGATGGGATACATTTTCGGTCAGTTTTTTCCAAGAATAATCTATAATATTTTTCCAATTTCGATGAGTAATGGCTAAGTCTCTTTCTTAAAAGATGCTCTACAAATTGACCGGCTGGATATTTGATATTATTGATCGTTTAATAATTATAGCTATTTGTTTATGAAAGTATTTTGATTTTTGTTAAACAACACGCTATAATTATTAAACGATCCATAATACCAAAGATCCTCCTGGTCAATTTGTAGAGCATCTTTTAAGAAAAAGAATGAGCCATCACTCGTCAAAAGTGGCAAAAAATTATAGATTATACTTGAAAATAACTGAACGAAAATGTATCCCGTTGGAAAGTAACGTTAATTAGTTAATCTGTATGCAAATTCGGCACTATCAATCTTTCTCCGGGTTAAGTGTACATGCTTCAATTCAAACTACTCTCTACTATTGTTATTTAATGCATTAAATTTTAATGAAACAATTACGAAAATTTAGCATTGATTTGACTAGTGTGAAACAGTCGAACATCCTTAATATGCTATATTAAGAGGCTTTCATGTTTGGGAACTTTTAATTTTTAATCTTATTTTCACTACCTAAACTGTATTTATTTGTTTCTTTATACATAGTAGTAAGAATCCGATGATTTATGATATTTAAACTTATCTAAGTAATTATTAAAATTTAGACTCTCCACCAATATCGAGTTCCGTCAGAATTATTTTTTAATAATTTAACTTTCATAATTATTAACGTAATTTGTGCATGTTGTACAAGGAAATAAAAACATGCAGTTTTTAGCATGATATTTTTTTTTTAATTGGGAAGTCTCGAAAAAAATCTGGTAATATCACCTATAACTAAAAATAGGTGATATTTTTATTTTTTAGCAAGGAAAAGCAAAATTCCCATTATCGAAAATATGTTAAGGCTGTTTGAATTGTGTGTTCAACTATTCTGGAACTGCTTACGTATATGGAATATTTTTACTGACACAACGACGAAAATCGTCATTTTAAAACTATTTCTGAAATTAAAATAAATATAATCAAGATAAATAATTTAATATAATTAAATAATAAATTAATATAATATATAATATATATAATATAATATAAATTAATAATTTTAATAATAAATTAAAATAATAAGTTTAATTTTTTATATGAAAATCAAAATAAGATTTTTTATCGTTAAAAAAATCTTCGAAAAACCGCATGCAAACCCGATTGTATGCGATAAAATAGGAAATCCGTTTAAGGGATCTTTCCGGTGTGACGGCCCGAAAAATAGCCTATTTTCAGGATTTTTTTTCGGACGGTTACTATACACCGATCAATCTGAAATTTTTATGACATATTAAGGTAATCATGAATGACAGAAAATGATTTTTTATAAGACGATTTTTATTATTTGCATATTTTTTTTTTTTTAAATAATGTTGATAAAAAAGATAGCCTCATGGTGAACATCCTAGGGGTCGCAAATTTGATCTACAAAAAAACCTAAAGGATTATTAATTAGTATGCGATTGGTTATCGCGATATGGAGGCTTTTTTAAACCAAAATTGACAAAATGGCGGCGGTTTGAACAAAAAGTACCGATATTAGCTGTTTTTTTTTCGACAGTTTTTCTTTGAAAGAAATGGGAAGATTTAAAAAAAAGCTTCCATAGCGCGATGGAGAGTAGCGTGGAGAATATTCTCCTAAAATTTGAAAAGATCGCTTGAAAACTGTTCCCTGGAGAATGTCCACCGTTTTGAAAAATGTCGTTTCGAGAAAAACGCGTTTAAAGTTGCGAGTTTAGAAATTTCATATACCTAAATTGTGTACTTACGACTAATCAGCGATGCCAGGTCCATAAAGTATGCCAGCGAAGTATTTCGAATCTCGCTTTAAAAATTTGAGAGGAAGTTTTTGATCGTATATACTAATGGATAAGACGAAAAAAAAATCGATTTTTTTTACATCGGAAAGATCCCTTAATAACAAATGAAAGTTCACTGAAATTTCGAATTGCGAGTCTTCAATATCCGCGATTTTTTAAGTTTTTCTCAGTGCATTTTTCTCAAAACATGTAGATTAATTGAAAAATTGAAACATCGAATTAAATGTCAGGATTCGTAGACAGGACGATAATAGATATGCAAATTATCTGCAATCACCTTCAGCCGTCACTCCAAATTATATCGGTGCTCCAAGGAACTGCGAGTTGATGGTATTATCTGAAGTAGAAATTAGATTTACCGTTGAGAATGAGGGTAAGTTCGTAGAAGGTCTCTACCTGTACTACTGTAAGATAACTCAGTAACCTAGGGAACTGTAAATGCTGTCTGCTGGTCAGGTGGATCGTCGCATAAGAACTATTTATATGGATTGGCAGTTACAGACATAGAAGCTTTACACGATAAAATTTCTGAGTTGAAATCAATTTGTAGTTAGCTGTTTATTGTCACGTTAGCTAAGGGCTCTCCGTAAACCTCGAGCGACGGTGAGGGACAGGGGCGAGACTAAGTATCGGCAGATTTAATTGATTGTTGTTTCGGAATTTAGAGATTCATCTGTCAATTTTTTAATAAGGAGTCTTTTTTTTATCTGTTGAGCACGTATATTACTTTCAATTGATGAGATAACATGTTGAAAAAAGATATTAAAAAATTTATATTGTCAGAGATTAAATATTGATATCACCACCAGAAAGAAAAATAACTGTATATATTGAACGACTACGAATTTACTTGAAAATTAATTAAACACGTTTATTGTATAACTTGAGCGAAAAAAAAAGTTCACAGGAGTGCTTCTCGTCCTTTCTTTAGAACTCTTGAGACGATGTTCGCGCACTGCACTGGTTATGTAGTATCCGTCAGACTCTCGCCCAATTCACTCAACGACAGAGCCAAAGAACCCTCGGTTTACACCAGAATAAATCGCAACGCTTTTACCATTATTGACTTTAAACACATCGTTTTTGCAGACCGTTGAGCTCTAAATGATAAATCATTGCAGGCTCTTATTGATGTTTAATAGTCTCTATTAAACATCGATATTCAGAAATGTGATATGTGGTCTAACGATACTTTTTTACTTTTGAATCACTTGAATCAAGGGAATACGTTCAAATTACTATCTTAAGTTTAAGAAACTGTCCCGCCCCGCTACATAAACGATTTCTTTACCGTTGAGGTTAATCAAGGTATGCAGCGCCCAAATGCTACTGTTAGAAATTCGGTGTTAAGTTCAGCACCGGAATCACATCAAACGGTGTATATGAGGCATTCTCTATGATATGGCGATCACAGTCTCAGCCCTGATGTCTCAGAACGGCAACATATTTTATTTATATGAAAGTTATTACTAAAAAATACATAGAAATTTTTTAGATTTTTTTAAAACCTTTTTGTTTGAGATGTAATTTTCGAAGAAAAATGTATGAAGCACCATTTTCTAAAATCAGGAATAATTCAGAGAAATCATATACAAAACAACTAATTTTTTTCACCATTACGACAAGGTGGAGATTTTTTAATTACAGATGATAATTGCATAAGATCAGCTGAAAAATGTATATTTTGAGTATGATATGAGGATAGGGAAATTTCACAATAGTAGTCACAGGTACGACAATACCTATTATTATAGTAACACATTGTTATACCATCACTACTTTCAACAGGATATTTCAGTAGTCTTATTTATTTGTTAATTTGTGAGTCTCCCTACGGGACTTTGCGGGATGCCTGGAGGAAATCCCAGCAGATCTAATAAAGTGCACTGCGTGATTCCATGGATTAAAAATAAAATCATTACTCGTCAAGCTTTATCGAAATGTAATGCATATGTGAAATTCTGCATTACTGTACTGAAAAGCTTTAAGCCGGAATCGATGGACTTCCATGTTCTCAAATAAAATATATAATGTTTTTGCTTCATATTATGTGGCATTTTCTGTTACTTGCATGTGAGAAAGAAATGCAAGGATTAAAAAAAAATTTATTAAGTGTAAAGTATTCATAGTGCATATTAAAATAAAAATAATTTAATGAAATTCGGGTTCGCGAAAACTCAGACTAAAATATATATTTAAAAAAAAATGATACTGGCGAATTAGCGCGACTGAAATGGTTGGTTTCCATCAGTAGATACAAAAAGTAGCGAATCTATTCTCATTTCACTCGATGCGAGAAACGCGGTTTTACATTGCATAAACTCCCGTTTTCACATGTTATTATTATAAAATCATAATTACAGAGCTGATCGTATCATCATCATTATTTTTATAAGTATTAGGCATTTATAACTCTGATATTCATATTATATCGTTAATCCTACCAACTAAATTTATAGTTGAATCAAAACAATATTTGTTTCGTGGACAATATTTATTTGAACCTGGTTAATATTCAATTGCTTCAATTAAATGGATTTTTTAATGAAACATACACCCGATTTATTTTTAAGCGACTAATTAAATGAACTTTTCCGCTTTCATTGTATTGTTTTCATTGACTCAAATAAATTGGATCTTCAGTCATTGTTTTCAATTATATTATTTAATGCATTCAAGGAAATCATTTTCCGGTGCAATTAAGCATTTAATCCGCTCAAATAAGCCATAATTGAATCAACCCGAGTTTATCTATGGAAATATACCTAGGTTTAACTAAACGGTCCAATCATTTATTTATTCGCCTCAACGAAATATATAGCTGCTTCAATTGTACTGGTTCTTTTAATTCAAATAATTCGGCCCTGTTATATAATCCACTCAACGCAATATATTGATCTTTTTGGTCTTGTATCTTTGACCCTACTAATTTCATAAATGTTAGGGCCATGCGAAACCCGATTTATCAATATCAGTCGATACAGCAATATGTACAGATCAGATTTAAAAAAAAAGACTCATAGTCAAGTTTCTAGGTTCTACTACTCAACTACCTTAATAACAGGAAGTAAATAAATTTCCACTTAATACGCCGACAATATCTTAAACTTAACAAACTTTGGAAACTCTTTACAAGTTTTTATATTTCGCATCTGCTTTTAAACCCCAATTTCCGACCATAAAGCCTCGCCGCTCGCTCGAGAATGATGTTTGCACACGCTAAACGCAACTTATAAATTTTTTGGATGATAGGCGAATATATAGCGAGTCGCCAAAGGGCTTTTGAGGTAGGTAAAGATTAACCGTCCCTTCGGGTGTAGTCTGGCACCAAACGAATCGGAGGATATACGAAACGCTGGTAGGAGTCAGGAGGTATGGTATTGGAATTGGGATTGGGTGGACATCGTGCATTGGGAATTGAGACATCTCAATAGCCGGACGAGCTTGCCATAGTATCGATTCCGGTCTGATGGAACGATGTGCTAGCGACGCGTCATCGTTCGGCCACCACCAGCAGCAGAAACTCTGAGGAGCGTCCAGCGCGGCGGTTGAACGGCTGATGGACACCTCGCCAGCCGCCACTGACACTCGAGTTCAAGCTGCGAAATTCCACTCCATCTAGCTCATCTATAGTTATACAAAATGAGCGGCAAGCGAGCTGACAATATGACAAGCTTGCAAATTGAACCGTTAGTTTCAAAGCCCTAAGTGTATACGCATGTTGATGTGGCCGAGGTTACCATATAGGTATATTACATAATTAAGATTATATTTAAGGAGGTCCAATCCATGCATGTCAGTCTACTAACTATTTGTCATGGAACCACTACAAATTAATCAGCTTGACTGGATTTTTAACGAAGATTGTCAAATCAAGAATACAAATGTTCATGGAGACGTTCGATATTCTTAAATTCACTCACCAGTAAAAAAGAGTTCCAATATGTACGCTCATTTGACTTTTTTTTCGTGAGTATTCATTGTTGCATACGGTGTAACGATATGGCTCGCATAACTCAGCTTCATTTGGGTTGCAATAGGGGTGTGCGGGTACTCGATTCATTCGGGTACTCGAGGTTAGGGTCGGGTCGGGTACTCGTCGAGCCAAGATTTTTTCAATAGTACTCGATATAATCGGGGGCCCGATTTACAATCGGGTACTCGACATAACCAGGGCCCGATGCAAATACGGATGCTCGATATAATTGCAAAATAAAAAAAACTGCCCTCATTTTTGTCCGCCGTCACCTACTCACTTTCTTACTATTTAATTATTTCTTCACATGTATAGACGATTTATAAATTTACATTTCATATATTATAAATAACATATGAACCCGGTTTATTGCAGCTGCAAAAAGCGTATCATATGCGCGTTGTTTCTGTACTCAATTAGGTGTTTGTTAATATATTGTATAACATTGTATGGTTCTCAGTTCTTCTCAATTCCGGGAATGCGTCTCCTTCTCACTCTCGCGCGCGCTCAAACGTGTTTAGTGTTGAAGTCGACGCGTCACTGTGCATAAGCGATCGTCAGAGACGGACTCGTCCTTAATGCGTTACCGGTCTACTTCTTTCCCCTGATTAGTTAATTACATTTTGTTGAGTGCGGCGTTAAACACGAGTGATAGTGTCCTATACATTTTTTTCATTTTCTAAATAATGCCGCCCTTTGGTTCTTATTTTCAGCTACTAACCGTACTTCCTAAAACAACATAAAAATATTAAATATAAAAACTATTCGGGTACCCGAAACTATTCGAGTACCCGAATCTATTCGAGGACCCGAAACTATTCGAGTACCCGAAACTATTCGAGTACCCGAATCTATTCGAGTACCCGAATCTATTCGAGTACCCGAAACTATTCGAGTACCCGACCCGAACAAAATAAAAATTACTCAACTCGACCCGACTTAAAAAAAGTACTCCGGGTACACCCCTAGGTTGCAATTATTCATTCAACAATCCGTTATGATCACTTTTTGATGGTACTTAAAACAAACAAAAACCAATGCATGAACTTGGTCCCCGATCCCGATGTGTCTGACCACACCACCGACTAATCACAGCACGAATAAAACATGACAATGGTTTCGATAATATGTCGTTATTCATGAATTTATTAGGTGAGGATATTTCGATTGGCGTCGAGTCGCTACCGCGCCTCTTGATTAGGGCTGTTCAAAAAACATAATTTCTTTATAATCGGTTGCTCCTGAAATGCGATATTGATTATCACAAAAAAAATGTTTTCGCGAAAGCTGGGAGTTGTGCAATGATATTAAGTACTGCCGCATCAAGGCCAAAATTCACTAAAAACCGCGATTTTAGGATTTTTTTTTGTCGTCTTAAAGCGCTGATGGTTGCTTTCGATAGACTATAAAATTGTGTAAAGCCAGGAACATGTTCGATAATATTTAGTACTGCCGCATCGACATTGACGTTAACAAAATAAAAAATGAAATCCTATAAAATATTGAAATATTCATATGCTCATCGACTATTTCGCGCGTTTTCAAATGACAAAATGGCTCATGAACCGGGGGTGCTGTATGATCAAATTTAGTACTGCTGCATCGATGTCGCATTTTTCCAAAATTCGAAAATCGCTTATCATCATCATGATTATGATCATATATGACGCTCGTTTCAAGAGCCGTTTTTTCATTTGAAATCGCACGAAATAGTCGATGAGCAGACGAATATTTCAATGTTTTAAAGGATTTAATTTTTTGTTTTTGTTAACTTCAATATCGATGCGGCAGTACTAAACACTATCGAACATGTTTCTGCCTTTACACAATTTCGTAGTCTATCGAAAGCAACTACAATCTCCATGAGCGCTTCACTACGTAAAAAAAAACTTCTGAAAATCGCCGCTTTTCATGAATTTTGGCCTTGATGCGACAGTACTTAACATCATCGCACAACCCCCACCTTTCGCAAAAATATTTTTCTTGTGATAATCAATACAGCATTTCAGGAGCAACCGATTATAAGAAAATTATGTTTTTTTGAACAGTCCTACTCTTGATACTATGGTTTCCACAAATAACTCAAAAATGTACAATTATTTAAAAATTTTGTAAAAAGGTACGAAAACTCACTAAGACAAAAAAATGCAAACAAAGTCTTTCAAGATTTATTTATTACCTTAATTTACACGTTAAAAATAATCATTAAAGAATACGAGTGATTCTCTGCAAAAGTAGAAAAAATAATGAAAAAAATTATTTGAATTAGACCATATTTTTGCTAAATAAAAAAAACCAATATTTTATGCCCAATCAGCCCAAAGTTTCGGTGGTGCTCCAATGAATCATGGCATTTGGACGGCTGATGGAAATCTCGCCAGTTGCGATAACGATAGAGTTCAAGCCGCGGCGTTCCATTTGATCAAGCTGTACAAAATGAATACCTGCCGGATTGCTAATTGAAATATCACACATCATGAACAGACGTGCGATGATGGGACCAAGTTTGCGAAATATATAACATATAAGTAAGACTTATATTAAACGTGAGCCAAAAGTATTTGCATTGCTCGGTTTTTTTACTTTCTCATCATATGCAAGGTATGAAAAAAGAGAAAGTATTGCAATCCAAAAACATGGACTCACAGATTTTGTTGTTACTAATAGTTAAGTTATAGAATTAATATGAAATACCAAAAAGAATAAATCGTATTTTATGAGTACATGTCGTTTGGAAGGCCAACAAGAAATCAATGAAACAAAAGATGACAGATGAAAAAACTTCGCTCGATATAAAAAACAAACAGAAGAATATATTTTCTGGATCCCCTAGCCGAAAGTACGGTCTTCCCGGCCGCATTTCACTCCGGAAACCACGACTTTTGTGGCCTGGTCGAATCACAGCGCGCTCTTGTTTTTTTGTGGCTCTGTAGTGCCGCTAAATTCACCTGCCTGGTTGTCATTGGACAATCTTCCAAGTCAACTCTAACCTTCTTTTGAAATCGATTATCAAAAACTACCTTCCATTCTGGATTGCAAATTTTATTATTTTTAATAAATAAAAGTGCTTGTGTTTTCTGTAGCAAAAAAATGGATGATTCCTCGTCGGAAGGGTCTATAGACGAGGAAGAGGTACTGATTTGATGAAATTTTGATGAAGAGGCCAAAGTTATTTTGCAGACTGAAACAATATCGAAAAAATCTTCGGATCGTTACGTGCTAGTCTATAACACGTACAAAAAGTGGCGAGAGGAAAATAGACATTCTCTATCCAGTTCGGAAGAAAATAATTTAATCGATTCTTTTGAAAACATAAAAATGAAACTCAAACCACCAACGCTGTGGAGTATATGGAGTATGCTCAAAAAAACTTTAAGTGTGAAGGACGATATCAATCAAGAGACGCGGCAGCGTCTTGAGACAAGTACATTTACCTCTCTATTTACCGACTGACAAGACGCTGCCGCAGTATCTCTTACTCGAAGCAACTCATTTTAGCCACTATTTTTCGAGGTTAATATGTTATATTGATAAAATTATAGCGCTTTGAATATTTTTTCAAGTATAATAAGATACTGTAGCAAAAAATATTTCGTTTGAAACTAAAACGACCTTCGTACCTTTCTTCAGTGCGCTGATATCGTGATTTATGTCTCGAAACTTGTCTGAAATGTTTCAAAAAATTCAGTCGTTTTTCCCACAGACGGGATTCTATGTCTCGCACACGCGGGAACCGAACCCATCGGTATCCCCGATTTTATATAAGATTATTGATTTTTTATATTACTTTAAAACATTGAATTAGAAACAGAAGTAATAAATAAACTGTTTTATTATTTTTTGACATTCAATGGTTTGATATTCACTCAGTTTCGGAGGTTATATCAATCTTACATAGTATTGACACCAGTGAATCATTTGATGTGAAAAGTGATAAAAAGGTAATTTTGTATCTTCTGGTGTGAAAAGTGGTGTGTGATATATTAAGATAATTATCAACAGTTGGCTACACTGTTTCTATGTACTAGTACGCATGCGCAAAAACCAAGATGCGCAACTCTCACCGTTAAGCGGTTCAAGTGGCATTCGCCTAGTAGCCTTACACCAAGTCAGTTGATTAATAAAGTATCTCTCTTAGCAAGTTGTCTGTGGGTCTATGAGTTATTTAACATGGACCTTTAAAATATTGTATGGTGATATTATTATTATATGCAATGATGGTTTTCATCCGTTTTAATAAATTCAGTTGTTCTTTTTTATTTGTAAGCTTTCTTGATTAGTCAAGTATCCTGTTTTCCTATCCTATCCTTATAACGTCATGTAGCATAATATCCGATTTTTGATGAGACTATTTTATCATTCATGAATAAAAGAAGGATTTTCTTATTCCTATACGTGATAATTTTTATAATATAATAAGGTTTATTAAAGTTTTTTTATTTTTTGCTATTTTGCGATTGACTTTCAAGCTTCCAATGACATGCAGTGAAATAATGTGCCTCTTGGTGAAATTAAATATCAAAACTAAGACAAAAATAATAATAATAGAGTGTTCTTCAATTTATATATTATACAGCATAGCAAGTTTTATTTCTTTAATAAACTTAATAAAATCAGTGGTTTTTCAGTCATTAACTGAGATTGGCGTAATCCAGTTTTTTAATGCAACCTCATAATGACAGTTAACATCATCTAGCCATATTGTCTTTTTATGTACTAAATTCAGTGACTTTCTATGTTTGTTGGTTGATTATTTACTCTTAAGCTTCTAATGTTATCTGGTACAATTTAGTGGTTTTTATTTGTTTAAGCATAATTTGATCATACGCAATCTCTCAGTCATTTGGTATGATGCTTACTCGCTTGGTTTGACAAGTTATCATCACAACTTATACAGGAATAATAAAGTGTTTTTCAATTTCGATGTGTGACAAGTTTTATTAATTTATATATGTAACAAGTTTCATTGTATAATATATTCATAAAAGTCAGTGGTTATTCAGTAATTAACTGAAATTTGTGTACTATAATTTGTTCGAACCTGCAACCAACACCATACAGCAATAAAGATGACTTATATTTGGTGATTTCTGTGAGTTTTATTCATTGTTTCATGATTGACTCTGAGCTCACAATGTCATTGGATGAAATACTGGATTTTTTTATAAGAGGAGTTATGAGAACTGAGAAAAAATTAATTAATAATGTGTAGTAAATTTATATGTGTAACAAGCTTCATTTTTAAATAAATTTTGTAAAGTTAGTGTCTATTCAGGTTTAACTTGGATTTGTGGATTAATGTTTTTCGCAACCTGCACTTTCTTAACATTGTCAGGGAAAAAGTCAATTAAGTTATATTCCAATTAATTTATTAAGATAAATTATTGGAACAAACAGAGGTGGTGCGACTTTTGTAATATACATTTTTTTTTCTAAACTTAAATAGAGTAACAAAGTCACCTAGAAAAGACATCAAAGCTGTCAGTCTTAATTATATGCAGGTCCTGAAATAATAATGATAACACACATCACATGACATTAATCAAAATGATTTGTATTGTTAATTTTGTAGTTCTCCATGAAAAAAACCTACAATTTTTATCTTGATATTTATACCATTTTTTAATGTGGTACTACGGTTAATATAAACATTCAATAATGAAAAACTATATAGGATACTTGGCAAACTCGCCAAGTACTGTCGTATAATACTTTGAGATGTTGAAATTATTTTTCACTAATTTCTGTTCTCGATTTTTGTAATCTGCATTTTTTTCTTCAAAATGCAAGTTTTTTTTTTGTTACTGATTTTTTCACCTTTAAATGCGAGAATTTCTTTTTAGTTGATTTAGGTTCTTTATGTTCTTTAAGTTATTTATTTAAGGTTCTTTAGGTTATTTTAAAAATACTGTCTATATATATATATAACATTGTATATCCGCAAATGTTTATACGATGTATATGCAATGTATGTGAAAATGCTATATGGGTACATCCTTAGGTAATTAATTCGTGGACGTTTGATTTTCTTCCTATCTTCATGGATTGCATACACATGAAATATCTTACGAATAAGTCCGTACCTGACGCTCAAATTCGTATTATTCAAGTATGTACATTGAATGTGTTCTTGACATTCATGCGTGTTTATACCTGTATGTATGGAGTATAAATATCCATAAAATATACAGGATATATTTTTCACATTAAGGACCTAAAATGGATATACATCGAATATCTGATGCTGTATGGGATATGTCGAATGCAATTAGAATGTAATTTAAATGTATATTGGAATATACTTTAACATATATTTTTGGTATATTGAAAAATATATACACATATATACGAGGAATGTAATTTCAACGTAATTTGAATGTACATTTGAATATGCCTCAACATATATTTGTCGTAGATGGAAAAGTATATATAGAAGCGTACGCCGTATGCAGTTTCAATATAATTTAATTCTAATTTGAATATACTTCAACATATATTTTTCTATGTGTTGAAAAATATATACTATATACAAAAGTGATGCATAATACATACATTTAGAATAAATTACATATGTATATTGACTATACCAGCTACTGTATATTGAATATATTTTTACTTACATACAAAAATATATATAACATATCTAATATTTCGTAAAAAATATATGTATTATATAAAAAATATATTTTCGAATATATTTCAAGTATATTTTTTTTCCATGGGGGTCATAAGGAATCCAACGGTGTATAGGCGTTTTTTATTTTTTTTTTTAAATATAATAGTTCACCAGTATATGCTCAATGTAGAAAAGTATGGATTTTTTTTGTTATTAACAAAGGCCTTTAACTAATAAAGCTATACACCGCTGGATTCCTTATGAACAACAGAATATTAGTGTAAATTGAGGATACGCTGGATCCATGCGTTTAGAAGCACTGTCGAGTTGCGTATACATGAAAATTTCTACGGCTCGCTAGGGCCAGTCGCGCACGTTAGTGGGGAGTACAGTCTCAACAAAAACTATCCCTCGCCGGGCGGCCGCGTCTGCTAGGTTTGTCTGCCAGTTTCAGCGTCATTGAATAGCACCGTTTAGGAGAAGAAAAAATCACAAATTTTACAACCTAATGCACTATTGTTATAGCGAGTTCTGGCGATTTCGCCGTATTTACGTTACCCAAAAAAACACTACGTGTGAAAAATTGTGACAAGTATATTTATTTACGTGAGTGGTATTCGATCTGCCTTAAAAAAAACAGCGTCAGAAATTTGAGCAGTAAGCTGTGATAGATACAAAAAGTCGTGAAATGAAGTAAAAAATACCTACAGCATGTCAAGTACATGTTGTTCAACATTGATATATATAGACACAGTATTTTTAGTAGAGACGAATTCAAAATCTTGAAGTCGAAGGTAAAAAAAATATTTAATGAAAAAGAAATTCTTACAGTTGAAATTAAAAAAATGAAATTATAAAAATCGAAAAAACAAAATTCGTAAAACAGTTAAAGAATTCTCATCATGAACATTCAATGATGATGAACCATGGGGATACTACGCAAACTCGTCAAATACTGTGAATTATTTTTTTTTCATGATGAGAATTCTGTAACTGTTTTACGAATTTTGGTTTTTCGATCTTTATAATTTCATTTTTTAAATTTCAACTGTAAGAATTATAGACGACGAAAATAAAACGAAATATTTCAAGGGAGTTTCAAAGTGCAAATAAGCATTGTGGACGCACGACTGAAGCTAAAATACTCGTTTTGGTCTTAAGAAAAGCATTTTAATGGTAACTATCTTATCACAACTAAAAAAGCTCGAAAAACGTATAATTTTTTAGATATCATATATTAACCTCGAAAACAAGTAGTCAGAATCACGGTCTTATACACAGGTCTGGGCACTTCTTCATGCCAGCCGTCCCGTAAGTGAGGCGATATTTGAAGTGGTCGAGAGGTCGCTAGTAAGGGGGAGGTGTTACGAGCCAATACCACTCGTTTTTAGTATGAGTTGAACAGACTCTGGTTGGTCCGTTTACTTTTGCTGCCTAGCGAATAGAAATTCGTGTCTGAGGAGCGGGAAAATAATTATGAATTTAAACTACTCAATCGCTCAATTAAAACACAATTTAATTTAAACACTTTTAGTTTTAATAACTACTTCGATATTACAAAACACTTTTACAAAAATACACTAAATTTCGTATTGTACCGCATATTTCAGCACGTTAACTTTTATTTAATTTCATACACAGATATTATTTAAAACACAGAATTTATAAACACTTTTGTAAGAACACTCTATCGTACTTCGATGCGCGACACGAAGTACCAAATTCCGGAGCGATGTTAAAAGCGCGAACGTTGTCATGAGACTATCTCTTCGACGCCGTGACTCTTCGAAACTCAATTTCCTCCCCTAGAGATACAGTGTTTCTGTGATTGGTTAGAAGTTAAGAAGTGGGGTTTTAAAGTAAGGGTAGAAGACGCGCGTGGGCCCAAGCGACTGAGGGTCGCACGGTCCCAGCGCGGGTACCGCGAGAAGGCCTGGAAGACTCAAGGGCCAGCGTCCTTCGTGACATGAAACAGAAGAGTCTTCGCGACTCGCTACGGACCTCCGGTGGTAGTAAAACATTTAGCGACCAGCTTCCATCAGCGTGTGGTCGAGTACCGAGGTCCGTGGATTGAAGATTTCTTTGTGAAAAACTCGAAGAGATTTATAGCTGTTCTGGCTAACGTTAAATTTGAGATAAGTCGTGTTCAAGAGAGGCACTTCTTTAATCCTCCTTTTAGTTTTTGAGTCACGTCGTTTTGAAGATACTCGCATTTTCGTTTTTACAATACCTACACGTGTGCTGCAGAACTCCTTATCCTTATGCTGGTACTATTACATTACAATATTCAATTTATACAATAGCTAGATATATTCTGAAGGTAGATATATTCTTTCCTCTGGAACTCTTCAGATTATTAATGTTCTTGGCATTCGCCCAAGCTCTCGGGGAAACCAGAGTAAACCCGAGAGAGAACATATTCTTAATTAATAGTATGTACACAAATATTCAAGTAATGATCAATAACTATATTCTAATACATATTATTTAATCTGTAGGTCTGTGTCAGAGTAACGGGCTGCTCGTAAACGGTTGAATTGATATTTCAAATATTGCGCCAATGCTGGCAGATACGTGCCGAGCGTGCGCTCGTCACAGAGGCCTGCTCACTCCAGACGCCGGAATCGTATTCACAGCAAGCAAGCGCGGAACTAGTCAATTTGAAAACTCGCGGAAAACTGATCCATCCAAACAAAATGTTTTTCAATATGATTATAGCATTAGAATCGTGTCTTATTAAACATTGCAATTCGCCCGATGTATATAATAAAACCGTTGATGAAATGCTCAGTTTTTTTATAAATTTACGTTTCCATGCACCGAACATGCCAACGATTGCTTATCTTACGCCATACATTATTATGTGCGACTGCGTATGCGCCAATTTTCTGCACAACACAGCGGAGCTCATAAAAAAAAAGTGAAGAAAAAAGAAAACAGGCGAAATTTTGTACGCATTAACAAAATGTAGATTTGGTTCGTAAATATAATGTTTTGAAATAAAGAGTACTGAATTATCATTTAATGCACTTTTTTTTTGCCGACTGATTAGCAGAGCCAAATACTATGGCAACATTTTATATACAGGGTGTCCCAAAACTTATGCATTTCCTAAAGCTCAGAAGTAGTTGGTGACCACCTGAATGCACCTGTAAAGTTTGAGCGTCCAATTCGAAGTAGTTTACAAATGGCAAGCAATCTCCGTCAGCCAATCAGAGCGCTCCGTTAGACTCGGCGTCGTACACACACAGCTTCGTGGCGTCGGGAAGCTTGAGTGCAAGCGGCGTTAGCATTTTGTTTTTTTTTTATCTTAGCTCTGGCCGAAGTTGCAGCAGACGTGTCACTGTCGACGATAGTCCATTGTTTTATAGGAGCTCAGGCTCTTGAGACTACGTCAAACATTGGAAAAAAGAATATATCGAATGCGTCTGGATGACATCCTCGGTACATCTGGATGAAACTAATGATAGATAATTTTATTTGCAGATAATTTACGTGTAGAGTTGACATTTACGTGTAAATTTTACTATTTAAAGCAAACGTGCAAAGTTTGCATTTTTTACAAAGTTTACTCTCTTCCAACATTACTTGCAGAGGTGACTTGTGTGAATATTTAAAAAAAACAAATACTGGTTTTTTTTCAATTAAATCAGGTTACGTTGTTGATCGAACGTTGATACATTCGTAATTAAAAATTCGGTGTTGCGCTTTCAAATTACCGTAGAACACCGCTTGATGAAAAATGTTTGTGGACAATGATAAGCGAAATGAAAAATTCGTTTAAAGAACCTAATTGTACAATTATTGAAAGGCAAAAAAAATTTTTTTTTCAAATGGCGGCCATGAGAGACCTTAATAGGCCGTTACTTTTCTGATGATGCTCAAACGGGCGGACAGTTTTCTCGTGCACGATGAGCTCTAGAAAGGTTTTTTCAAAAGTACATATTAGTAAGCGTGGTAGTATGAGGGGTTTTTTTTCTCTTGAATCAAATTTTTAAAAAGTGGAGCACATTTGAAAAAATCAGAATCGAAATTTTTTTCAAATGTGCTACATTTTTTAAAAACTGATTTAAAAAAAATTCATACGTAATATTACGACTACAACTATGTACTTTGAGAAAAACTTTGATTTTTGGGTCTTGGGTTCTCAGTATTTATGAAAAAAATATCTGCCCGTTTGAGCGTCAACGGAAAAGTAACGGCTTACTATGGACTCCCATGGCCACCATTTCGAATTGAATTCTTAACCATCGAACTCTCTTAACTTTGAGATTTTCTTGAGAAAACGATATCCCGCAGGTGCCGCATATCGGTTGTATTATTATTTCTATGAATCACAAAAGGAAAAAAGAAAAATTATGAAGCAAATGGATGAACGGCCATTGAATGTGCGATTCTCTTTTGTAATTGATTTGTACAATTGAAGTAACGTCTAAAGGGAATAAAATGTTTATTACATTGTCGCATTAGTGTCTCACTTTAGAAAAACCAAAGTTTCCGCAAAGCTCAAAGTAATACACTTTGTAATCTAAGGAATATCAAAGCTTATCGGCACTTATTAGAACAATACTTGTCAAACGAAACATACCTTGAAAAATTATATTACGTCGTTCTTAACTTTACCGTCCAGACACTTGAACGGTAACGTAACCGAATTAATCCCAGCTGTCAATGGACTTCGTTCTTCGATCGTGTATTTAGCACTAACAGCTGATACATATGCTTGGTAGCGATAGACTGCGAGCGCTGGCGAGGCCACCTCGTGGAGCAATAGGTAGTGATTTACTACGCGGGCTCGCCAGCGGCACGTAGGTTCTACTACCGAATACAGCACGCGTGGCGCTCGCGAGGCACTCACGAGTCTTCACTCGCGAGGCCATCTCGTGGAAGAATGGGCAGTGACATAGCATGCGTGATGGCCAGCATCTCGTGGGACAAGTTGGCGACCCGATCAAGCCTGTGCCTCGCTAGACCCTCGCCAGCTATCCTGATACTAGTACAGCTAGGATAGCCCTCACCAGCTACTCGTGTGACACAAGGCAAATCCGAGTACATTTCTGCTAGGGATTGTAGGCTTTTTTAAATTCCAATGCGATTCTATTTGGATTCCGATACGAACCTGTGGTAATACTGTGATAATGTGTTAGCTACGCCGGTCAATAATTCATGTAAATCAACTAGACTGGAAAAAGCTTAACCTCTATGAGTCGTTTGAAAAATAAAAGTGTGGGTTGATGTGTTACCGTCGATCGAGCTTTCGCTGGTAACACATCAAGCCACAATTTGAGTGTATCGTGGAATCATCAGTGACCTTCCATTAGTTTTGAACGATGATCTTGGCACAAAAAGTATCCTCGAGCATATGGGATCAACTGGAATTCATTCGGTTTTTCGAGCGAAAAAATAGGTCGCTTGCGATCCAAGTGCCACCACCCTGTATTTCACTCGCAAGGATAAAATAAAGCTGCAAAGTGGAACCTTGCAAATTGCTTCCTTATTATTTTTCGTTTTTCACAAAGCTATATAACTCAATATCGAATATTCTTATAATATGTTTCTATATGAGTCGGTTTCTTTAGCCATAACTATTTATTATAAAATATTAATAATTCCAATATTGAAATTATCAATATTTCATTCTCCACAATTTTGTAACATTTTTAAAGAGAATATTGAGTATTTCTATTTTACCCATTTTATCATTAATATTTTTTTTATATTTCAATTATCGCTACTTTCAATCTTCATTTCAATATTCCTTTGGGATTTACGGATGCAACAAAAAAAAATAATAATAATCGCGTTCACGGTCTTTTTTTTTAAAACGTTAATATTCTGTTAAATCTGTATTTGTAATTAGTTTTATAATCATTGACTATAATTGGAGATGAGCTAATCCTTCACTTCGATGCAAAATTTCCGTTCGATACATCGTGCCGTATATTTGATACATATATTAATCCATTCTTGCCGCGATGACAATTCGTGGTTCTTGCTTAGGTCATATGTAGGATTAGCTTTTGGTTAGGTTGAATAGCTGTCAAAAAAGTAGGGGTACTACTGTTCAACGTGAAACTCGCCAGATAAATCGACAAATCGACAAATGAACGATCGGTCATTTTACGGTCGCTAAAAACCTGGTCCAGCCATTAACGCATAGCAGTGTACATAAAACAACTATGTATAGTTTAAACGATAATCGCTTTAACGTTTGGCACCTTTGGAAGACGATCGACCCACCGTTATGTAATTATTACTTTTTGAAAGTCTTAGTCGTCTTCGCTTGAGAACTGAATACGCAGCTGTCTCACTCGCACACCTACCGCACCCCCCCCCCCCCCCCCCTAGTCACCCCGCCACCTTACCGCGCAAGCCCAGACCCCACAACAACCTTAAATAAGCGTATATTTTTTAAAATATTTCCACAAACGCGCTAATTTGAAATACTGACCAACTAAATACACATATTTATTTCGAATATGAATAATTTTGTGAATCAACCAGTTCGTTTTTACCAATTTCCCTTCTTGTGCGCAATTTATCTTCTAGTGCAGGAAGGAAAACGTAATTAAATCATAGTGAACCATAAAATGTATACATACAACCTAGAATCGTTAGTTTGATACATTTTTTATTGTCTGAATAGTCTCGTAATTATTTCGATATTGGAGCCATTGAGTCAAAAGACCAATCAATATTAACATAATGGTAGGCGAAAAAAAACCCTGAAAAAAAACCCCGGAAAAATTAGGTTACTTTCTTTAGTCTTCGTTCGTTTCTTTGAGTCGTTATTTAGGTTGTGTGTTCCACTATTTCTTTCTTTAGGTATTGTTTAGTGTTTGTGGTGGCGGACGTTTTTGGTTTTTTTCCGGGTTTGATTTTTCCAGTGAGTTTTTTTCGGGTTTTTTTCCGGGATTCAACGTAATATATATGTAAAATAGCATCAACGCAACAAAGTTCACTGTTAAATCAACAACAAGAGAATTCGCAATAAAATTCTTATTCGCATCTAGAAGTTAGAATAGCCCATGGCATGCTATATCACAGTGAACGTTGCGAGACGCCAGCGATGCTGACCTAATATTCTTAAATGTTGATGCTACGTACATATGTGCTTGTATGTACACATGCGAAGGCAGAAACTCGGCATGCGACGAGAGAGCAAGAGAACTGGGACGATTTGAGCGGATGCACCGAAACCAACCCTCGAGCGAAGGGAGGTTCACGTACGTTAGCTTACGTCAAGTAGAACTTGCAGAGAAGGAGACTCGAAAGTATGTAGAAAGTGTTGGGTAGCAGACCCAGCTGGTTACCTACCTCTATAGCACAGTCACACTGTGTATTCCATATAGATACATAGGACAGAGCGAGTGCTCACGCGAAAGACAGAGATAAACTGGGTGCACTCGTTTCTGTGGCTCTCTAGAAGCAGCTCGCGGCCTTTCAACCGAGATAAGAATTTCCTCGCAGCGAGCTAGCTTCCTCCTCAACGTTTATCAAACGCTTCGCCCATCGTGCCGTCTGACTGCACCTTCTTAAACACAGCTAAAGCTTTCCAACTCTTCACTGTAATGTAATAAATGTCGAACTTTTCCTATTTTTATCTTCCATAAAAACAGTCATTCGAGTGACGGAACAAAAATGTTTCTATCTCGTTAACGAGTCTCACTGATAATTGCAATTACAATTATATTTAATTATATGAAACACGGAATACGAAACACGGCAATATCGTTTATTAAAACACGACCCGTCAGTTAGCACATCCATCAAGTTCGCGGTGCTAACCGAAACTGTCTTGTTTAACTGTCAACGTTACTAAGATCGTCCGTTGTCAAGTGCGTCGTCAAGCGAGTGCCGCGCTCGGTTAAAATACCCAACAAAACGAGCTAACGCGCACCATTCGTTACAATATGTTCAAATATATTTGGAATAACATTTTTATATAATAATCGCATACCTGAAACCCACGGCTGCATTTAGGCCGACATATACTTTCTTTCCATTACTCTTATGAAATACTTGCAAAATCGATGTATATTGGGCATATTCCTTATACAGGGTGTAAATAGTCGGCATGATCGGATTATAACTCAAAAATGTAGAAAAATCACACGAGTAAGAATCCCTTTGCAAAAATGTCACACGACAAATAGTTTCTTAGTTATTAGCAATCAGCGTGGGCCAATCACAGAGCTGTCGCTGTGACGTCACAGCGACAGTGCTCAGATGCCGCAACTTCGTTGTACTTCGATATAGCTTACATATAAAAGAACGATCACTGCTCGCCTCGGCTCACTCACGAACCGAAGGCAGATTCGATGTTTGACGCTTGAAATTATAAAATAAAAATCGTGGAGTCTCGGAAATAACGAAAGCTATCTAGGAGAACTTCACGAATGCGGAAAATGTTCTTTCTAATGCGTATTAAAATTTAATAATTATTTTGCTTAGAAAAAAAGAATCTGTGTGATAAATTCTAAAAAATACGAAAAAAATTGTTCAACGGCATCAATTTTGTTCGCAGCAAAACTCCTTGTATTTGAATTACGTTTCGTCATTAATTAACATAAATAATGTGCCATTCGGCTCCTAGATATCGACATTTTTTAACGTACCGAAGGCTTATTGCGACAGATTTTTTGAGTCCTGAAAGCAATTTCCATAAACATAATTTAAAGATGTCCTATGGAATCTTCGATCAACCATGAATTTACTTTCATTGTTCATTCTTTCGAGTATTTTTGTTGTTTACCTTTTTTGAAAATGTCTTGGAGCTTTTAAAAACGAAATTTTAGTCCGAACCGTTCAATGCTTGCAGGAAAATCTTTATTCCACCGATAATACTCTCAAGAAGAATTAAATCGAGCAGATTTAACAAATTCAGAAGTTTTTGAGGATAGAAAAACGCACAAGCGGAAGTTACGTGAATCTGCTTTTGTTTTTCATAGTTTCTACTATTTGTTAAACTTTGAACGGATTAAAGGTCGCGGTATCATCCGTTCACGATAAAAAAGAGAAGGAACAAAAAAAATTAAAGAATACAAAATAGCTTGTTTAATTGTAGACTTCGATTCTTTTGCGAATATCCTGGATTTTTCTCCCCGCCCGACAATTTTCCTTAGGTGAGCATCAATATTGCAAAAATGTCCCGGAGGTTTCTTTTCGCAAGAACATTTGCCCGATTGACAAGATTGATTTGCCAGATATTGAGAAGAGTTCTGACTCGATAAACCTCCAGGACATTTACAAAGAAATCGTACTTTGCAAGAAACCTGTGTCTTCTTGATTTGTTCAAATGATTTTTTGAATTTGCTTATCATAAATGAAGGATTCTGCCAAATTCAGTTTTATGTCAATTGAATCAAAACTGACAAAAGCATTGGAATCAACATTACGATTACGTGTCTTCCGGCCCTGCGTCCCTGCATCTAGTTAGAATTAAGCAAATTTTGCAATCACAAGGCGATTTGGACAACATTTTTGGTAAGCGAAACATCCAGCAAATTCGCCAACAATATCGGGTTACTCTATGAAACGTATTGATCCCATTTTGGACCTTTATTTTTTAATTTTCTTATCATGATTAAAGGATACGGCATACTGCATTCCTTTTATAGTCAAGAAAACATTAAATACTATGAAAACCAACAGCAGATTTACGTGACGTCCACTTGTGCGTTTTTGTATCTTGAAAAACTCCTCAATTTGTTAAATCTGCTCGATTCAATTCTTCCTGAGAGTATTATCGGTGGAATAAAGATTTTCCTACAAGCATGGAACGGTTCAGACTAAAATTTCGTTTTTAAAAGCTCCAAGATATTTGCAAAATGCTAAACAACAAAAATACTCGAAAGAATGAAGAATGAAAGTAAATTCATGGTTGATCGAAGATTCCGTAGGACAACTTTAAATTACGTTTATGGAAATTGCTTTCAGGACTCAAAAAATCTGTCGCAATGAGGTCTTCGGTATATTTAAAAATATCAATATCTAGGAGCAAAATGGCACATTATTGCTGTTAGTTAATGACGAAACGTAATTCAAACATGCCAAGCTTTGCTGCGAAATAAACTTGCTGCCGTTGAACAATCTTTTTCATGTTTTTTAGAATTTATCACACAGATTCGGATTTTCTAAGCAAAATAATTATTAAATTTTAACACACATTAGAAAAATTATTTTCTGCATTCGTGAAATTCTCCTAGATAGTGAGACGATATCAAAGTGCCACGACCACCAAAAGTGAGAAGTACATCGAGAAAACTGCCAAACGCGGCCTCCAGGAACTTTCATCAACATGAAACCGCCACACGCGGTCTCCAGGAACTTCCAGCAGCATAAAACCGCCACACGCGGCCTCCAGAAACTTCAAATCTACCGCCGCGACGACGCCGACATCTACCAGGAACCAAATGGACAACTAAAGCGACCGACATTACGGGTCCATGTCTAAATAACTTCGAAAAAACAACTTTCGACAAAAAAACCTGGTCAAAACAACCTAAACAAAAAAAACTCCGTACAAGAATAACTTCATACACAAATAACTCCAACCAAAAAAACCACAACAAAAATAACTACCGGAAAAAAAAACTTCAAATAAACCACAATTTCAAATATAAATTACCATTACTTCCATGACGTTGTATAACACGACAAAATATCACACAAACGAAATATCCCAACCTAACGAACCTAAAGAACAAATATAAGGAAAATATAAGGTAAAGAACCAAACAAATTAACTCCCTAAAGAAACGAACGCCAACGTAACTAACGCCCTAAGGAACGTAAAGAAGTCAGTATAAGTGGATGATTCACGTGATAATTTGTCATTGTGATTATTTCTTATTGTGAAAAAAAAATAAACACATGAAGAAACTCAAGAAAAACAAATGCCCACAAGTGTAGCATGAAGAAATAAATTATGAAAGAATGTTTTAAAAAAAGTGTTAACAAAATGACATATTGATAAATAAAAGTGATTTTTGTACGTTCAGATTATTTTGAATAAAAATGTTATCAATATAATATGTTTATAAATAAAAGTGATTTCTAAATATTAACATTATTGTGTAAAAAAGTCTTAACAATAGAATATATTTGGCAACATAACAGATTGATAAATAAAAATGATTTTTGTAAATTAATTATTAAGTTAATTTTTGCACACCAATACACACAACAATAGAAGAAAAACAAGCAAAAACCAAAATATACAAAACAACTAATTATTTTGTCGCAAGTTATTTTAGTCAGAAGTTATTTAAGCACAAGTCATTTTCGCCACAAGTTATTCATGATAAGGTTCACTTGACCAAGTTATTCTGACGTAGTTATTTGTGTAAAAAATATTTAGACATGATCCCGACATTACCGGCCGTCTTAGGAGGGAGTCCAGGGAGACGCCGTCCAGCACCGGCGCTAGACGACAACAAGAGTGGGGCCAGATGACCCCACCAGCAACCAAGATTGCATCAGCCCAGATTTCGGGTATAAAAGGGGGTGCGGAGCAGCAAAAATCCCATTCGTCGGCTCCCTTACGGAGCACACAGCCCTAGCGAAAGCTCTGATGGTCTGCTGCCTTAAATTAGGTTTCTATTAGTCTCTGACTACGAAACTCTGCTGAAATTCCTAAAGACTTCCTTACTCCAGCATCGGGCAACTGCTAGTGGAGACGCTAGCGACCGCTCCTGTCTGGTCACCTAAACCTCACCATAAATTAGTTTTTCTCCTTGTTAAAAGTAGAATCATTTGCCTTTTCCGAACGCCAGCATCGGGCAACTGCTAGTGGAGACCAGGGTACTGACACTCCGTGTACCCCACCACTTCTTATTTGGCACGAACCGATCGGGTACGGCGTATTGCCAGCCCAAGAATAACAAAATATGACGATGAAAAGTTCGGCTTGCTGGCTTGGCAGCAATGATGCCTACGGCTGTCGATGGAGTGGAAATTGGTGGGGATGGAACAGCGGTGAACTTGAATTTATGCGCTGCTTGAAACGCAATGTCATCAGTTCATGCCTCCGATCATATATTTTTATTTCATATAATGGAACATTAGTTATTACGTAATTTTTAATAGCTCGTCGCAGAAATAGCAATTCAATTTTTATTTTATCGTAGAGCCCGATTTAGTATTTTAAAAATAATATACATCTCGGATATCTTAAAGAAAATGAGCTGTCTCTTTCGTTATTAAATAAACTATTGAAACTTTAGTTTCAATAAATTAAGATGAGAATAATATTAATTATTCGTCTTAAGGATGTCCTGCATTGAATCCTCATATCTTGATGAAAATATTTATTCGAACGTTGCTTCGTATTTAGTGCTTCTTCACGGTTTTCAGATAAAATAAGATTGCTGTGAACATAAACATTCGCAATTGTTCTGAAAATATTTAATTTTCATGACTGAAACTGTTAAAATGTATGATAACTCAAGATTTTCGTTACATATTTTACTTTATATTCGATAAAAGGTAAATTGAAATTCTTTTACTTCTAAAAAACGGTTTTTGTCCACGAACTTTATAAAAAACCGATGAAGTTTTCAGTTTTACAAAAACAAGTACAGAAACAATCCATTTAAAATTTATATTTTCATTTTAAGAAACATCTTTTTGTCATTTTTACAAAAAATATATTTGTCACTTTCAATTTAACAAAACAATATTTGTAAATTCGTAAAAAACGAAATTTAGAAATTGACAAGATATTTATAAAAACAGATTTTAAAATATGGAAAAACTAGTATGGATCGTTGAAAATCGTGGTATTCAATAAAAGTCAGTTTATTATTTTTTTTAAATATTTTATTTTGTCTGGACAACCCAAGGTTTTAATGATCTGAATCCAAAGGGTGGCGCGGTACCCCATCACCCGTCACCGCCATTTACGATCGAAAAGATAAAACGGCGGATTTACTCAATAAAAGTGAAAATATTATTTTATAATGTCAGGAAAAACCAAGATTTTCAGAACATGAATCGAAAAGGCGGCGCGCTACCCCGCCGCCCGTTGCCGTCATTTACTATCGAAAAGATAATACGGCGGATTAACTCAATAAAAGTGAGAATATTATTTTATAATGTCGGGAAAAACCAATGCTTTCCCCATTTGAAAAATGTAAATCTTTATAACTCGGTAATGCCTTGAGATATCAAGCTGAAATTTGGACCATAGATAGAGGGATCAAGCCTCATCGTTCATACAGATTTTTGTTAAAATCCACTTTATCGTTAAATTATTACGCGTTTTTTAATTTTTTGAAATATGTCTACGCGATAACTCTTTCAATTTTCGAGATATTGATCTTAAAATCGGTATGAATGTGAGCTTTCATACGCCGGTGATCGCTATTGAATTTAGTTAAGATCGGTTGAACGTTACAATTTTATGATGTTTTGAATTTTGAAAAAAAATTGACATTATCGCTCTATTGTAACTTTTGCAAAACGTAAGATAGCGAGCTCAAATTTTGTATATAAATAAAACAATATTCAGCCATTATATATGTATAATTTAGTGACGAACGGAATGAAATTTTTGATTTATGGAATGTTGAATTATTTTTAAAAATATACATTATCACATTCACTTTCGGAAACGCTCTAATAATCAAGAAATAACGTAATAACGAAATAGAAAAAGCGTATTCACAACATGTATATTTATCTAATTAAAACAAGGATGCAAAGTAGAACCTTGCACATTGCTTCCTCATTATTTTTCGAGTTTTACAAAGCTTCCTCTACGAGGAAGCCAAAAATTGAATAATATACTTCCTCATAGAGGTAGCTTTGTAAAACGCGAAAAATAATGAGGAAGCAATGTGCAAGGTTCTACTTTGCATACTTGTTACGCATTTTTACTTGCATATTATGTCGAACAATTTCTTTTCTTTTCTCCTCAGAATCAATATTTGAGGGTCACTGTAGTATTATTGCCAAATATCACGTCAAAAAGCTCCTTCTATATTTGATTGGATGCTAAAAATCCGAGTTTTTTCTTCTATAATAAGTTACAAAATTGTCACAGATATTGTATTCTATAAATGACTGTGTCCGATATGTATGATCTATTTAATAAACAATCCTGAAATAATATAATCAGTCTATTGACTTGTAATGCGTCTTAAATATATCAGGTTTCTTGAATTCATAAAGAAATACGTAATTTACAATTTCAAATTTTCCTAGCAATGTTATAAGGAATTGCGTATATTTATGAAATATTCTCTGTTCAGCCACGTTTTTCCGATCATCCATAATATATGATTTCTTTAAAATTTTCAAGATTTTAAGCAATCGAAAATATACGTTTTTACCTTGTACTTTTGAATTAATAAATAGTTAAAATCAGTAATATATTGTTAAGAAAATACATCTGTAAAAATGCGTTATTTTCTATTTTGAACTTGAGTGATGGCATAGTATTTTTGATATTTAAGTTGTGAAGTCACTTGTTAAACGTTATATTTTGGTTTATTTATTTCGTTTCACTTGATAGATTTTTTTTCGTTTTGATACCCCGTTCTTTTTAGCTGTTTATACGAGGGTTTGCATTTTTCTGTTAATATAAATTCTATTATTGCAGCTAGTCTGAGCCGGCCCTTCAGTCTATACATATAATGTACATTATACGCATGCACCGTTGGAGTAACAAAGACAGTTGATATATCTATCTTCGTCAGTTCTAACTTCGAAAATGTTAACGCCGGCAACGGCGGTTTTGGTCGTGCAACGTTGTCGAACATAGCGTACCCTATTCACTCTCAGCCAATGAGCGTCGTCGTTGGCGTGCCAAATAAGAAATACACGGTTAGCATAGAGCAGAGCAGCGGAGTGTCAGTAGCCTGCTTCGTAGCGTCCCTATCTCCCTACCATGCCACTCTCCAGCCCCCTCCAACGCCACACGAGGACGTAGGAGCCGCTGCGTTGAGTAGCACTGCCGATGAAAGGCCGCAGCCAATAAGATTTGAGAGTTCCCAAGCGCGCGCTCGTTGGGTGTCTAGTTTCACCTGAACCTCACTGTATGTATCTCCCCATGTGGGAATTCTGGTATAGTCAGATGGTATAGAACAGTTAGAGTTACCAACACGGTCCAGCACCAAAACGGACTCGGCTGCCAAGCGTTGTCGATCAGTATCGTCTCAGTACTAATTGAATACTGGCCTTACACCACCATGCACCAGTTCAGACAGCCACTACTTTCAAGATAATATAAACAGTACTCAAGTGAGAGTCGTCTGAGTACTGACCGCAAACTAATCCTTGACCCAGGATTAAGACAGAAATGCCATCTGGTACGGCATCTTGGCAACAATACTGTACCAACACAGAGCCCGTTTGAGATTCCCACATGGGTCTACTTGACGTCTATAGCAGTCTTGTAGTTGGACATATCACAGTGAATAAAAACGGGACATCCATTGGACATACGTAATACGTACCAGCTTGATCGATCAGAATGAATATACAATGATAACGAGACATCCAACAGACGTTCAAAATTCATCTACAAGGAGATGTATTTGATAGATGAAATGAGAACGTCCATTGCATCATTTCTGCATGATGAACATCATTCAGGGCCATAAGGTGGACATACACAATACGTCCAGAGGACCGCATTGTATGGTTGCACCGTCAATACGTCAACTGGACACCTAATGTATGTTCAAACTTTGTCTTCGCGGAAACGTACCTAATGAACATAAAGGGAATGTCTATTAGATGGCCGCGGCAGGACTCTGAATCAATGTCCCGCAAGATTGTTGAGTTGACATACATCAGACATCCGAAAAACCTCATTGAATAGCAGCCCGTTTAGTGCATCAGTTAGGCATTGCATAACGGACGTTGTCCTCCATATCCATTAGGTCTGTTCAAAAAAACATAATTTTCTTATAATCGGTTGCTCCTGAAAAGCTGTATTGATTATCACAAAAAAAATGTTTTCGCGAAAGCTGGCAGTTGTGCGGTGATATTAAGTACTGCCGCATGAAGGGCAAAATTCATAAAAAGCGGCGATTTTTATTAATTTTTTTTTCCGTGTTGAAGCGCTCATGGAGATTGTGGTTGTTTTCGATAGACTATGAAATTGTGCAAAGGCAGAAACACGTTCGATAACGTTTAGTACTGCCGCATCGATATTGAAGTTACCAAAATCAAAAAATTAAATCCTTTAAAACATTGAAATATTTGTCTGCTCATCGACTATTTCGTGCGATTTCAAATGAAAAAATGACTCTTGAAACGGGAGTCATGTATGATCATAATCATGATGATGATAAGCGATTTTCGAATTTTGGGAAACTGCGATATCGACGCGGCAGTACTAAATTTGATCATACAGGACTCCCGTTTAATGAGCCATTTTGTCATTTGAGAACGCGCGAAATAGTCGATGAGTAGATGAATATTTCAATGTTTTAAAGGATTTCATTTTTTATTTTGGTAACTTCAATGTCGATGCGGCAGTACTAAATACCGAGTAAAAAAAAAAATTTCTAAAAATGGCCGTTTTTAATGAATTTTGGCCTTAATGCGGTAGTACTTAATATCATCGCACAACTCCCAGCTTTCGCGAAAACATTTTTTTTGTGATAATCAATACAGCATTTCGTAGGAGCAACCGATTATAAAGAAATTATGTTTTTTTTAACAGCCCTAATATCCATAGAATATCAATTGCATTTCGAATGAACATCCTCCATGCGGCCAAAATATGTACACATGACATTCCGCGCAGACAAAAGTAGTCCTGGATGGAGTCCCGGATGGAATCTTGGCAGTCAAGGCGGGACTCCATCCTGGACTCTCAGCCGACTTCCGCTTTTAATCCGATCCGGAAGTCGGCGGACTCCATCCCGGACTCCATCCTGGACGGTCCGCTAATCTCGGCTGTCCAATGACAGAATCCATCCTGGTGTCCATTATGGATTCCATCCTGGACTCCGTCCTGGACGATCCGGGTGTCCACCAGGAGGTTGACACCAGGACCAGACCGTGTCCACCTTGGGCACCTTGGTGTCCAGACGATCCATGTAGGACCATTCTTACTACGTCAATGGAGGGTAGGCCTCTCGTGTGTAGTCGAACTCAAAAAAGCTTTCCAGTCTTATATACGCTCAGGCTTCAAGTCACTTGCGAGAAACGCTTCGACCGCTCGCCATCTAGCGGAGCATTGTGTATCAGTGTTTCGCATGATGCCACTAGATGGCAAACGGACGCACCGTTTCTCGCAAGTGACTTGAAGCCTGAGCGTATATAAGACTGGGAAGCTGTTCTGAGTTCGACTACACACGAGGGGTCTTCCCTCCGTTGACGTAGTAAGAGTGGTCCAAAATGGATCGTCTGGACACAAAGGTGCCCAAGGTGCACGCGGTTTGGTCTTGGTGTCAACCTCCTGGTGGACACCCGGATCGTCCAGGATGGAGTCCAGGATAGAGTCCAGAATGGAGTCTAAAACAATCCAGACTGCGAGACAGTCCAGGCGAGAATCCATAATGGACACCAGGATGGATTCTGGTGCCATCGGACAGCCGAGATTCACGGACCGTCCAGGGTGGACTCCGCCGACTTCCGGATCGGATTAAAAGCGGAAGTCGGCTGAGAGTCCAGGATGGAGTCCCGCCTGGACTGCCAAGATTCCATCCGGGACTTCATCCTGGAATTCATTCGGGACTCCATCCTGGATTGTTTTTTTCTGCGCGGGTACCGAAAAAATGTTGCCTTAACTCATCATGCGAAACGCGAATACACAATGTTCCGCTAGATGGCGAGCGGTCGAAGCGTTTCTCGCAAGTGACTTGAACCCTGAGCATATATAAGACTTGAAAGCTCTCTCGAGTTCGACTGTACACGAGGGCTCTACCCTCTGTTGACGTAGTAAGAGTGGTCCAAAATGGATCGTCTGGACACCAAGGTGCCCAAGGTGGACACGGTCTGGTCCTGGATGGAGTCCAGGGTGGAATTCAGGATGGAATCCAGGATGGAATCCAGTATGGAATCCAGGATGGAATCGAGGATGGAATTCAGGATGGAATCCAGGATGGAATCCAGGATGGAATCCAGGATGGAATCCAGGATGGAATCCAGGATGGAATCCAGGATGATATCCAGGATGGAATCCGGGATGGAATCCAGGATGGAATCCAGGATGGAGTCTAAGACAATCCGGGCGAGAATCCATAATCCACACCAGGATGGAGTCTAAGACAATCCGGGCGAGAATCCATAATGGACACCAGAATGGATTTTGCCATCTGACGGCCGAGATTCGCGGACCGTCCAGGATGGACTCCGGCATGGACTGCGGGACAGTGCAGGCGAGAATCCATAATGGACACCTGGATGGATTCTGCCATTGGCCAGCCGAAATTCGCAGACCGTTCACGATGGAGTCCGGGATGGAGTCCGCCGATTTTCGGATCGGATTAAAAGCGGAAGTGATCTGAGTCTATCTGGTATTCCCGCCTGGACTGCCAAGATTCCATCCGGGACTCCATCCGGGAATCCATCCGGGACTCCATTCTGGACTACTTTTTTCTGCGCGGCATATGTACCGACCTTTACAAAAATGTTAAAGAAATAAGGGGTTTATTATCTTATGTGCATAGCAAAGTTATATTTTAGTACAAAGAGACAAAAGCCATATTTATGACAATTAATTTTATGAGGCTTTAGATTTATTTCTACGAAGTTAGACGTTGGTAGTTTGAAAATAATTTTTTAATGAAAGCGAAGTGTACTCTATGAATAAACTTCGACCGTATACCTTTTTAATGGTCTTCAAGCTTGAAAGGCTCCATCCAGAATTGGAATAGAGTATATTTTAAGCATAGACATATAATAACTAGACTGTGCGTTTCCCTCAAGAGTTGTACGAACTTGAGAAAAAGACAACATGCTCAAAGCAATCCTTCTTTCTCTGCCTAATTTCGCCAAATGCTGAACTGCTAAACAAGTATAGTGGGACTGTTCTACATGTCAGCTATCTCTTACTTAAGTTCGTACAGACTTGTAATGAAGGAAAGATAGGGAACGCGCAGTCTATGTATTATACGTTTGTGGTTTTAAGCGATTCCCGCCCATTGTTTGTTTGTTGAAGTTACGTTCGAAAGACAAACGACACCTAAAGCTATTATGCTGGTGATCGTCAATGCTATTAGCTTCGGATTATAGCCTTGTGCTTTACCGAAAAAGTGGTTCAGTTCGTGGCTAAGACGAACAATAGATCTGATAAAGAGCAGGACCGTAGGGCGGTTACTCTAAATTCAAACGTATGTACCGTCAGCTCCTGAAATGGTAGCCTGTTAGAGCCGGACTATTGTTACTGATGGGCTTTCGCTACTTTGGTGTTGTATGGCTTTGTGCACTGAACTGAAGTGGATAAAAAAGAAGTAATGCTAAAGAGATTTTTTATGACCATGTCGTTTTTTTAATTCATATTTTTAGTTCTGCAATGACAACATTCCTCTAATGAAAACATCATATTATTTGTCGCTTGTTCTTACGTTCTCACAAGAGACCAAAGCAGTGCATTGATTGCATTTACGCATTCCCTGATAAAATATTAAATTATTATACTAACCTGAATCCACCGATAAGCACCGTTCAAATGAAATAATACTTTTTCTAACACATGCACAACAATTCTCCCTTTTGCGAGCTTGTATCGTATTTAGAAAGTGGCGTTTTATGGTTAGTCATGAAAAACTAAGACTGGTGCCTGTGCAATAATATACTACTATAAATATATACGAGTGCAAAGAAGTTTTTTCCAACGAGTATTGTACAAAATTTTACTTCACTAGGTGTGGAAATTGCGATTTATGCACGCGACGCATCAGAAAAGGTTTTTCCGTACTTGTAACGTAATATACTAGTCATTCATTTTTTTAGTATAGGTTTAAAAATGTATAGGAACAATGAGTACATAAACCCCCCAAAAAACACATTGTGTAAAAAAATTGAGATAAGTACATTTACGTGAGTGTATCTGTTCGCGTCAGATATACCCTAGAGGGGAAAACTCGGTTGAGTAAAGGGAAAAATCAGCTTCGCCTTACCACCGCTGCGCGGTCGATCCCACAGCGCTGCAGGTCACTGCTCCGCGTTCGGTTGCAGTCTCGCGCGCGCCACTTCCGAGTTTCCGGCGCTGCCGCCGGGATTCCCTGGTTTCCGTGGGGACTTTTCTTCCGAGTTACGATCGAAGGGCCCGCGCGTCTGCCCGAAAACTGGCACTCTCGCGCAGACCGTTGTAGTGCGAAGACGTGCGAAGTATTTAGTGTGGTAGTAGATCGAAGCGTACCTACGTGATCGTGCTGCGCATTTTATTGTTTTCTCGTTCAGTTTGGGTTTCCATTTGATAATTTAGTTGTATTTATTAATTGTGTGTGTTTTATTAACATCGTAGAGACCTTTCAAACCCGCGTCCGCGTGCGTGCTGTTAGGCTTGTGTGCCGTGTCGCGATCTAATTCGAATTCAATCATTTACGGGGAACGAGTCCACGGTCGAGCCATTCGTCGTGACTCGGTCCCGGGCGAGCGTCGACGCGACAACCTGTAGTGGTTGTCCGGCACGAGCGTTGGTCTTTCCGAGACGTCGGGACGCGCTGCGTGCAGGCTGGCAGCCATCTTGGGCGCTCCCCATGTCCAGCTTCGCCACGAGGCTGACGAAACGCTGTGACTAAGGACCTCCTCAGGTTCACGAATTGCGAGGGCAGTTCGGCCCAGGTAAGAGAGCTCTCATTAGTGTATATTTGACTGATCATTCAAGCCGCGTATTTTTAAGTCGTTTTGCGTGTTAGGGCTTTACGTGTGTTCGTGTAGTTCATTTTCTTGTGCGGCGTCTGTGACGGCCATTGCGGGCCCTCGTGGACGCTTAGTTCCTTTCTCATGCGTTTCACGCCTCCATCTTGTTCATTGTTCGCGTGCATTATAAATATTAACTGTAAATTCCTTTATAATTTTTAATTGGCTGTACGTGTGTTTATTATTAAAATAAATCATTATCTATCACTTGCTTCGGCTTTTCCCCCTGATCCGTGGGGGTTTTTATGCCGAAGCAAGTTGTGTGAGTTTCGCGATAAACTGTGTTATTATTTATCATCCTTTCCTCACTCATTCCACCCAGTCTAATTTTCTAGAATTCACGCATGGTAAGTTTGGTTTGTAATTCTCTTTCGAGTCTTATTCAGTATCACAATACCCCAAAAAAAAACAGTGTCAAGTATATCCTATATAGTTTATCATTATTCAAAGTTCATATTAACCGTAGAAACTCGCCAAATACTGCCATTTTATTTTTTGTGATGTTGAAATTTATTTTTGACCAATTTATTTTCTCGATTTTTGTTATCTCCATTTTTTTCTTCCAAATGCAAGATTTTTTGGTT
Source organism: Ephialtes manifestator (assembly GCA_963970395.1). Taxonomy (NCBI): domain Eukaryota; kingdom Metazoa; phylum Arthropoda; class Insecta; order Hymenoptera; family Ichneumonidae; genus Ephialtes; species Ephialtes manifestator. Next base: position 8,734,720 of record OZ019980.1, read on the forward strand.
ACCAATTTTTTCACCTTTAAATGCGAGAATTTCTGTTTAGTTGATTTTAAAAATACTGTCTATATAAATATATATAGTAACGGACCGCCTTACCCCCAGCGAGAAACTGGAAAATAACGTTCCTCACAACCGTTGAGTCTGAGACTACAACGGCTCGAGCCGATATACCGGGCCACCAAAACTCGTGAATTTAAACTGCTCAACGATCGGACGGATGGCAGTTGCCTGCCTCTCTGGTAGTGGGGCGAGCAGTATAAAAGCCAGCCACTCGTTACGATGGCAATACGTCGTTTCTACAGAACAAGAACTCTACACATCCAATCATAGTACGCCGATGAGTTGAAATGCGACGAACGCCGTGCGGTGATTGGATGTGTAGAGTTGGTCTTCTGTAGAAACGACGTATTGCTGTTACCATCGTCTTTCATTCCATCACCAACTTTCGATCATGACAGGTCCAACTAGATTTAATTTTCCAAATTTTAACATGCCACAGAATTGCTCTGACCCTTGTTAAAATTTCCTTGAGTAAGCCCAGCTCACCCGATTGTCGTGGTATTGCACTAACTCAATCGATTTTTCCCGTGAGCACGCCCAGCTCCTGTGAGCCGTGGCATTACGCTAACCCTCGCAGTATTCTTCTACTCTTTCTCTATCCTGTATGTTTATAATGCCGTCCTTAATCAATCCTCCTAAATAAAATCCTGTAGGCCTCAATATTGCATTGACTCCTACTTCATTATAAAAAAACGAAAAAACCGCATTTTTCCACTATTTCTGTAGGCCTCATTATTGCAACGTCCCCTACAACCCATCTTAACTCCACTATTTAAATACCGTCCTCGTTAGTGCAACAACCGCGGTACATCCATCTCTCGTTTGCCTCATCTTCGTGAGCATCTCGAGATATAATTCTCGATTATTTCGAGGTGATTATATAATGAAATTACCGAAGTTCCTCTATAGTTCGCGGCCCTGGCCCAGTGCCTATGGAAAACAAAAGTAAACACGCTCCAACATCCGTATCTGCGCGCAGGCAGTGGTATCGTATCAACCCCTGTGCGCGTCTCGCAACTCTCAGCTGTTAAGCTGATAAGCTAACCGCCACACTTACAGACGATAAATACACTCACATTTTCACATATACCAATAGCCACCTTTAAATCACTTAATATCTGTCACTCGATTACGAACTTATTCGTAATAACGAGATTAGCCGCGCAGAAAAAAGTAGTCCAGGATGGAGTCCCGGATGGAATCTTGACAGTCCAGGATGGAGTCCCGGATGGAATCTTGGCAGTCCAGGATGGAGTACAGGATGGAGTCTCAGATGGTGTCCGCCGATTCCCGCTTTTAATCGGATCCTGGAGTCGGCGGACTCCATCCTGGACGACCCGTGAATCTCGGCTGTCTGATGGCAGAATCCATCCTGGTGTCCATAATGGATTCTCGCCTGGACTGTCTCGCAGTCCATCCTGGACGGTCCGCGAATCTCGGCAGCCCGATAGTGGAATCAATCCTAATGACCATTATGGATTCTCGCCTGGACTGTCCCGCAGTCCATCCCGGACTCCATCCTCGACGGTCCGCGAATCTCGGCTGTCCGGTGGCAGAATCCATCCTGTTGTGCATTATGGATTCTCGCCTGGACTGTCTCGCAGTCCATCCCGGACTCCATCCTGGACTCCATCCTGGACGATCCGGGTATCCATCTTGGGCACCTTGGTGTCCAGACGATCCATGTTGGACCACTCTTATTACGTCAACGGAGGTTAAGCCTCTCGTGTATAGTCGAACTCAAAACAGCTTTTCAGTTTTATACGCTCAGGCTTCAAGTCACTTGCGAGAAACGCTTCGACCGCTCGCCATCTATCGGAGCATTGTGTATCCGTGTTTCGCATGATGCCACTAGATGGCAAACGGACGCACCGTTTCTCGCCAGTGACTTGAAGCCTGAGCGTATATAAGACTAGAAAGCTGTCCTGAGTTTGACTACACACGAGGGGTCTACCCTCCGTTAACGTAGTAAGAGTGGTCCAAAATGGATCGTCTGGACACCAAGGTGCCCAAGGTGGGCGCGGTCTGGTCCTGATGTCAACCTCCTGGTGGACACCCGGATCGTCCAGGATACAGTCCAGGATGGATTCTTCCGTCGGACAGCTAATATTCCATGGACCGTCCAGGGTGGAATCCGGGATGGACGGCGAGACCATCCAGGCGAGAATCCAAAATGGGCATCAGGATGGATACTGCGATCCGACAGCCGAGATTCACGGGTCGTTGAGGATGGAGTCCGCCGACTCCGGTATCCGATTAAAAGCCGGAGTCGGCGGACACCGTCTGAGACTGCATCCGTTACTCCATCCTGGACTGTCAAGATTCCATCCGGGATTCCATCCTGGACTGCCAAGATTCCATCCGGGACTCCATCCTGGACTACGTTTTTCTGCGCGGGGAGTCACGTGAACTGTTTTTGCTCGTCTGCAATCAGCAGACTTATTGTATCCACTGCGATAGATTTAAAGGGATGAATTTAATTACTTATATCTGATATTAAACTCTTGCCTATATAATCGTACGCGTCACAATTATTTCCCGTCTCTTCTGATATAGATCTCCTGGAGGTAGCCCAACTCGGGACGCTAAATAATATTTTTGTGGCGGTTTATAGATGGTAATTTCTGATTTCGTGTCAGATAGAGCTAGGACTAAAGAATTCTAGACGTATTGTCCCTCGTGAGCACGCCCAGCTCCTGTTTTCTCCATGCATTGAACTCCTTCACTCTTACCGATGATCGAAATTGCACAACCAATTGATATCCTCTTATTATCGCACAATTCTATCAAAAACCCGTATTTGACTGGACACAAAGATCATGAACTCAATTAGTTACTCAAAATTACATTCCTAATAAATTCAAGTAATCTCAGCGTGGACTAGCTCTCGCAAAAATTAAATTCACTTGAACATAAGCGTAGATGCTCCACGCGAAGACGTCAGTCCTCTCACGTGAACTTTAGAGTCATTTTTGTATTGATACTCGGGATTTTCCCGCATAATAAAAATCATCTCATTTCCCGTTGCCAAATCCATCAAGATTAACTTATGAAATTTATTTGCTGATTTAGCGATTCATCCTTCATCATCCAACAAACATCAAACCGATGATGAAATAAATATCCTGCCTTGTTGCTTAAAACGAATATCTGAGGTTTATTCCCTCACTCAAGTAAAATATCCTTTCCGGTCCAGCACTCGATATTCCTGATTGAATTATTCCACCTAAAGTTCCCTGATTTTTAGTCTTGTTTTTAATAGTTTCGTTAGCAAAAATCCCATTTTGCAACGAAAAAGCCTCGCAAAGCCTCAGTTAAATATTATATATCTCAGGGGCCCCGTGAGGGACCCTTGGGGGACTTAGAAAAATCCGGACCCCCCTCCCAGAATTAGAAGGGGGTATGTCCACCTCGATTATCCTACACTGTGACGGCAGTGGCGGAGGCGGCAGTGGCGAGATTTTTTTATTATATAGAGAGATATATTGAACATCATGTACTTGACTTGCTGCAGACATTTTTAGTTTATTTCACAACTGTTTGTGCCTATAAATTTTTTATGACTCAAGTTTTTGACACACAGTTTTTATCGGGGTATTCATACCACTCACGTAAATGTACTTGTCTCAATTTTTTACACATTGTGGTTTTGGGGGGATTTCAACACTTTTTGCAAAGTCTATATTGAATCATCAATCCTTGGTTCACCCAAAGAGAATAAAAGAGGATAACATTTTATAAAAGTAAAATTTCAAATAATTAGTAATAATAAAGCATTGATTTAGTTTAAGTTTTCTACTATAAACTACAACCTTCTTTCCAAATTGGAACATTTATAGAATTGGGACTGTAAGTCTCCTTAAAATCCTCATAAAATCCTCAAAATCAGAGTCAGAATCTTAAAAATACTGTCACATTAAAAAATGTTATAAATATCGAGATAAAAGCAGTAGGTTTTTTCATGGAGAACTACAGAATTTTCAATACAGATCATCTTGAGTAATGTCATGTGATGTGTCGTTATGGTTTCAGGACCTGTATGTAATTAAGACTGGCAGCTTTCATGTTTTGTCTAGGTGACTTTATTATTCGATTTAAATTTAGAAAAAAAAATTATATTACAAAAGTCACTCCACCTCTATTTGTTCCAATAATTTATCTTAATAAAAATTGACTTTTTCCTGGACAATGTTAATAAGGTGCAGGTTGCGAAAAACATTAGTCCATAAATCCAAGTTAAACCCGAATAGACACTAACTTTATCAAATTTATTAAGAAATGAAGCTTGTTACACATATAAATTTATTTCACTTTACTAATTAATTTCTTTTCAGCGCCATAACTTGTCTTATTGTTACGTCCGAAATAACAAAAATAATTGCCCTATTTTGGACCTTAGCAAAAGCTAATTAATCCGGGATTTGGGCTAAACGATTTGATCGAAAAGAAATGGGTTTTTAGTATTAGGTTTTTGTACTTTAGAACAGGAATTTAAACCTCAATCATTCTTTGAAATATACTTTATTCTTAAAAACTTGATTGCATGATCATTTTCAATGACTTTATATTTATTCTCTGACACGATATTCGAATTAGTTTGGAGAGGGTAAAGGGGGGAGGGGGGTCACAATTGTGATGCCACGCATTTTTTATTTTTTTTTAAAACCTCACGTAAAATTTCGCAGTCTCTTGGAAACATTTTTTTTATTTCGCTTTCACTATAATAAAATGATCTTTTCCGATTATTTCATTTGTAACCTTCGTTTTTACTAGTCTTGGAGCATTTTTACTCAACGAACAGAGTATTTACGTTTTTGTTAAACCGGTGTATGAAAAGTTACATTATTGTTCCTACTATTCATAAATAATATAAAAATATTTATTACCGTTCGAGTATAAAGGATATATATACATATACACAATTTCAGACGAAATTATCAGAGTACTGGAAGAGCATAGCTGGCATTACCGGTGTACAATAAATGAATGAGAGATTTTTCCTGTATAATATCGCTTATTATTGTAATACTATCGGTTATAAATAATTGTATTTTTATGCATGCGTCTTACACAGTTATTCATATATAAGGGAAACAACATATATTTTCTCGGCGACGGCGTCACTTATATCCAAAATCATCATTTTGCGATCAATTGATTCTATCGTAAATAATTTTCGACGTAGCATTTTCTTACGCGCCACATTGAAAAAATTTATGCGTTGCAAGGATATATGTGCATAAATCTTTTAACACTCCACACTGTTCCTTTTATTTTTATTCTGTTTTCGTCTTACACTGAAAAAAATAGGAGTAGGGGCGTCGCCGCCGAACTGGCGTGAGCGAATGCCGACAGCGGTGGTCCCAGAGCCCCACCGGCGGAAACGAGCAGCTCCGAGATGTCGTGTGTCTACTCCCCGGCGGAGTTCTGGAACCTCCGCTCGGGGTAGAGCACGATCGCCGTCGCAGGAGGGGAACGGTACGCTCCACAGCGGAGTTGCCCGATCACCGACGTGGCAGAGCCACTTTCTCAGGCGGCGTAGACAGAGATCCGACTTTCGGCATTCGCTCACGCCATCTCAGCGGCGGCGCCCCAACTCCGTTTTTGTTTCAATGTGAGTTTTGTATATATTTTGGATCTGCAAGACAGTTTTACTTTTTAAAAAATCCGCATTATTTGGCGATTTGTTCGAGATTATCAGTCCTTTATATGTCAATTTGTTTAGCTAAAAAATAAAACGGTAATACTTCATTTTTAAAGCTTCCACGACCATGTATGATACCAGCATAAACTTCCAATAATTAAACTAGCGTTATGCGTTTTGTGTATATTGGACTTTCTCATTTTTTACTATGGACCAGATCAGGAGCCTGTTAGCGGCCGGATTTGTAGCCGGATCACGGTCAGATCAGAAATGGCGTTACATGCCATATCAGGACCGGATGGAGCCGCCTTATTCGGGACCGATTACTAATTAAGGAAAACTCGATGTGGCCCGGACCCTAGCCAGAACAAATTTCTGCTCGGGATTAAGAATATGGTGAAAAATAACCTCGTAGAAGTTTCGTCCACTTCGAAATAAAACGGGAAGTCAGAAACTATTTTGGTGGTATCGAAATCAAAAGAGACAGAAAAAAAGAGACCGTTTCTGAGTCAAGAAAACTACGTCCACAAGATTTTGAAACGATTCAACATGACTGAATGGCATCCAGTGTCGATTCCAGCAGACCCAAACGTGTTTCTGACGAAATTGGAGGAGGAGGAGATTGTCAACTTCCCATGTCGTGAAGCAGTCGGATCATTGTTTTACGCCGCTGTCATATGTCGACCTAATATACACTGAGAGAAAAAATTGTTGGGCACAACAAAATAGAGGTTGACTCAACCTCTCCGAGAGGTTATATACGCCGAATGGAACGAGGAGGTTCGGTCAAACTCACCAAATAGTTGTCGGACTTTCTTCGATTCAAATGCTTTATGTAGTTGAAACAACCATATGCTTTTATTGAAATTGTAACATTACGTTCTTTCAGACCATGCGCACTCCTGCATCAATCACCAATAGTGTTACGGCACAGATCCGTTTTTCCCGAAAATTCACTCTAGGCAAAGGAGAGTGAGGCTCTCCCTGTTACACTAGATTACAGGTGAATTGAAAGGGCGGATGGGTGTTATGGGCCTTGTTTAGAGCCTACCCTCTCGGGCAAAAGCTCGGGAAAAGGCCTAAGGGTGTTTCTTCGACTTTGATAACAAATAAAAGAACTTGACTTACCGGTACTGCTGTAAAGCCGATGGGTAGATGTAAAAATGGTGGGCTGGTAGCTGGAAACAGTGGTGCAACGACGACGGTGACAGGAAACTTCAGCGGAAACGGCAACAGGAGTCGGTTGTAGGGTGGTCGTTGAGTGCAGCAAATGAATTAATGTCACAACACTTAATAGATTTTTAAAACACTTTGATTTATTTAGGAAAAAGAAACTGAATTGAAACAAAAAAAAATGAACACTGAATTTTGCACTTTAAAATAATTAAAAATGAATAAAGACCGGGGAACGACGGACTCGAACTTTAACTCACGCGCGCTACGACAGAGTATCAACATTTGACTTCCACACAGGCTCGGGTAACCAGTGTGACTCTGAGCGGCGAATTGAACCTTATGCGCGAAAAAACTGTGGACCGCGACTAACTCGAAGCTTTAAGGGCTGCATCTTATATAGACAGTCAAAGATATACAAATGGTGATCCTTGGGAGGGGGCATACACTATGAGTTCATTCAGCCGTCCCCACCATGCCTTTTGTCTTAGAGTTAGCTTATTAACACTATGGTCTCAATATTAATAATTAACAATTATTAATTATGAATAAATTAAACGATCTACGGTAAATGATCCCAATCTCATCTGCATAAATCTTCTGGATTTTCAAATTTAGCAATTTGTTAATGGACAATTAATAAGTATTAAAAACATTAAACAATTATTCATATACTTTCAAAGATAATGATTTCAATCTCGACATTCGGATTTGCTTTTGTAAATTAATGAACTTTATTTAGAGAATTAAATTCATTAATATAGAGAAATCCCGATCTTTGAAATAATTTAAATAACTAATTAACCATATCCTAAAGTAATGGAATAAACACTAAAGTTAGCCAATAACTATAATATACATATAATCATGTGAAGATATATAATATATATATATATATATATTATAATTATAATTTAAACAATTATTATTTAAATCTTATTGTTCCTAAGGCGTAGGAGTCATCAAGGGGATGTCGGGGTATCCACCGGCAGAGAAGGGGAGTTCCGTCGCTTTCCCTCTGCTGCTCGTAGGCCTATCATAGGCTGTCCTCCTTCCACTCCCGCCTTGCACAGCTTCCTTGTTCTTCATCCTCTTCTTACCCCCGTACGGTGGTGTACCCTCGCTGTAGCGTGGATCGGCGCTGGCTATGACGCTCCCTCCACTTCTTACGCATGTTACGAGGTGCCTTCGCTATAGCGTTGTTCGTTGTAGGCTGCAGCGTTCCGTCCTTCTCCTGCACACGCGCTGTGGAGTCGCTTCGGTATACCGTTCTCGTTCTCCTCGGACCGTCCCATTCTGCTACGTCCATCCTCTTCTCGCCCACTGCAATCTTCATAGCCCCGATACGCCCTCCTTCTCAGTTGCACTGTGTTGGTATGGTCGTTTTCTGAGAAGTTTTGGCTCTGCCGAAAGGTGATTTCACTGGTCGCGTTGGTATATACAATAGTCGCCAGTTTATTAAATTTTATCCGGCGACCGATGACATATTTTTCGTTATAATCAACAGCGTTCGTTCGCGATATAGCCCTTTCTACCTAAGATTGTATATGGTCGAAAAACGAACTGTATATACTGGAGTTAACACCACAAATAAAACAAGCCGACCGACGAGGCCTTTCGCGGGATCGACAATTCATCCTTTGTCTTTGATCTCACGTACCTATCTTATTTAAAACATTGGATGCCCACGTGTGACTCCCAACATCGCATTGCAAAATTTATGGCTCTCAGGTTTATCGACTGCACAAAGAACGACGCAGACGTCTAGGCGGCTTTAGGTACAGGGACCCCTTAGTGGTTAGGTGATTCCTGTAAACATCTCGATATCATAGTTCGCGGACGCTCTGTCTCCCGTATGAAGCCGGAGTCGAATTACCCACGGTCCGTCGATCCTAATTTAAATGTTTAAATAATAATCTAGGTCGATATATTGGACACGCGAGCTCCAACTTTCGTAGTTTGAGGGCCCACCCAGACCCGCGCTAAATGCGCATAGACATTCAATCCCACGCCATAGGTGTAGCGGCCCTCCAGGCTCCCGAGCGTCCATCCCGATATGTGCCCCTATTTGCCTGCCCCAGCATCTTGACGCAAGTTCTCTTTTAAGGGTGTAGGACCCGAAAGTTACGGGACGTAACAATAGATTGATTGGAAGTATTGTCGCAGTTGGTTCAACTACCCGGGAAAAACGATTCATATATAATCATATATAATCATATATAAACTGCTCATATATGATTGTATATGAATTTTGTCTCTATATGATCATGCATGATCATATATGACTATGCATGATCATATATAATCATATATAAACTGCTCATATATGATTGTATATGAATTTTGTCTCTATATGATCATGCATGATCATATATGACTATGCATGATCATATATGACTATGCATGATCATATATAATTGTATCTGAGCATATACAATCATATATAGTTATATGTGATTATATAAGACGATGCCTAAATAGATATAATCTTCTGAAAGTTGGAGAGTATATTTGCAAGACACCAAATCTCTTGAAGAAAGTAATGTAAAAATACAATGAAGTTGAACTTCATCACGATATACGGTTAAGAAATATCATTACTAATGTTATATTTCGATTATATGTACAACGTATAAGGTCCCGAACTGTTCGTGTTAATTTCTGTGCACTATTACAATAAACGATTATCACGATCTTTTTATGTTGATATTATTTAGTATAGTAATCTTGATCATTCTTATTAATATGCGACCGTTTCAATTCATCAAGTGGAAGGTTTTAATGAAACGTCCGCCCAGGAAAGCCAAATATCTTCATTAATCGTTGCGAATGAGCATGTGATTATAAAGAAAAGAACCGCATATGCAAAAATACCTATAACTTGAGCGCTTCAAACAAAACCGGATGATTCACGCATTTACAAAACGGATATTAAATGCTTAGTTATATAACCATATAACAAATTTTACATCCGTATATAAATAAGACGTGAACATCGAAATAATTCGTGAATATTATATAACAATAGATTATGGAATACCATATAATCATACGTGCACGATCATACATGAGCTGTCAGTTCTCTGTGCGCAGTCATATATGATTGTATATGATCATATATTGCACAGTCGACACACAGAATAGATCTCATATACAATCCTATATGATCATATCTGTTTATATATGACATGGTAAACAGGCAGTTTTGGTGTTATATATGGTCATATATAGGGTCATATATGCCAATGTATATATACATATAAAGTTATATACGCTCATATACATTTGTATATGGATCCACATACAATCATATATGCGCTAAAAATGGGCGATATATAGTTGTATATAACTATATATGATCATATCTGTTCATATATGACATCGCAAGCTGGCGGTTTTGGTATTATATATGATCATGTATACCACTGTATATGTACATATAAACTCATATATGCTCATATATGTTTTCATATACAATGATATATTACGTTATATACAATTATATATAATTATATACAACTATACATGAAATGATATACAATTATATATGATTATATATGAACCGTTTTTCCCGGGTACACTCATATTCCAATCAAATTCAATATGTGTTTGAGTGAGTCTAAAATAATAAAGAAAATTAATTGAAAATTATTAGTCGTGCTTATTCAACCGAGTAATTCTCCATGTTAATTTAGTATTACGTCTTTCTCTTCAGGATGGTACATATTAATCGCTGAAAAAATATATTCAATTTTTTATTACATTGACGAGATTCGAACCTGCAACCCTCTGGATAATGTTGTTGGGCTGCGTTTTAGCTCACACGGCCATTCGGATCATATGATCCACCCAAAAATGTTTTTTCAAAACAAAAATGGTACGCCAAGTATTAAAAGTGTAACCATCCCATAAAAAAAATCACTTGAAAACAAAAAGTTCTTCGCTGAAGAATCTTTCGCAAAAAAAACATTTCTTTAAAAAATATTAAACCGAATCCTATTAGCCAAGTCAAACCCCTTGGTAGATATTCAACACATGAAGATGTTTTTCTAAAAAAAACTTGGCGTGCCTGCGACTAGCTCCCGTAAATAGTCCGTTGGAGTAAGTGCGGGAGAAAACAATTTTTAATTATGATATAACTATATTTTCGCTGCTAGCTATTTCGTAGGTCTCATCGTTTGGGATTATACTCGTTTTGATTTAACGAAGGTTTTTTAAGGGTCCAGTTTCAACTCGGGATGTATTGCCAATAATTTCTTAACTAAGTACTTGGGAATTCTTATGTCGTCTAATAAATGTTGAAAAGTCATGTATTCCGCAGCGGTTCGGTTTTCTTCCCTTACGATATCTGCCGCCTTTAACCTCATTTGGTTATTCTTTCTTTCTGAAACTGACCACTCGGATCTTTTTCAGAACATTCATAATCATTCAACGAATAATCATAATTGGAGACACGCTGTCCTCCCGTCCTGATTTCAATGGACTATGTACGGGAGCTAGTCGCAGGCACGCCAAGTTTCTTGTAGAAAAACATCTTCATCTGTTGAATATCTACCAAGGGGTTTGACTTGGCTAATAGGATTCGGTTTAATATTTTTGAAAGAAATTTTTTTTTGCGAAAGATTATTCAGCGAAGAACTTTTTGTTTTCAAGTGATTTTTTTTATGGGATGGTTACATTTTTAATACTCGGCGTACCATTTTTGTTTTGAAAAAACATTTTTGGGTGGATTTGCTGTCTTTTTGAAAGTCAAAACGTCATGAAAAAAAATGAAACTGTTAAGTTCATTTACAGTAATCAGTAAATAAAGTTCACTACACTCTACTAAATGTATGCAAGGATAAGCCTACATACTAAATGTATATAGGCTGCAAGAGGAATTCTAAAAGATGCTTCGTCTAATAATTGGAACGACTGGCAGCCTTAATATAGGCGTTGAAAAGTGATAACGTTGCATTAAAAAAATGTTAAGCAACGTTTCGACTTTTTCGTTCGTTCTAAAAATTATATCTATGCGTCTTTAGAATTACGAGGCCAATTCCCCTGTTCAACTGTTAAAACGTCGATGAGTATCCAAGTGAATCAATGTGAATTCATTTTATTTTCATTCTCACCATGATCGATATCACACTCGTATCTTTATAATTATGATCGTTGACTTTCTCTGAAGATGTAGGCACTGATTCAATGCTGATAGTTTTGTTTATTATTTTTGCTTCATTTATTTCAAATATTTGTCATTTAATTTTTAATCAATACGAGCTTGATTGAAAATCTACTGCGGAGGCGCAATAAATCACCAATAAGTAAGTACAATGCAAAGGCACTATTTACTTTTAAAGCGATTCGTTTTATTTTCAATTATACATAAGAGGACGGTCAGTTAGGAAATTTTTTTTTCATTATGAAGACCACCCCCTCCCTCACTCAAGGAAAAATAAAAAATAATTCCCCCCTTCAGAATAAACCCAAAGAATGTTTTTGTAAATGGGCCAACCGGTTGCTTTGAAACCAGATTTATGAGTTACACTCTGCGCGTAATCCAAAGAACACTGCTTCAAGGATTGGTCTTTGCTAGGTGTCATTCTAGTAATTTAGTTTTAGACTCAATGCACATTCCTTAAATCGATAAGCCAAATCCAGTTACTGGTCCAGCCGCAAGCAGTGGATTACAGTTGTCGAGGCAAAGAATATGTAGTGAGTCAAAAGCTAAAATCCATTGATCGGTGTAAGCATAAGTGGAGTCATATGGAAAAGCACTTGTAGTAGCATTCGGATCGAGCTGGTTAATGGATTTTTGTTCTCGACTAACTGTATATTCTCTGCATCAACATTTATATTGCATTTCCCAGTATGATCTGAAAGTCACTGTGGTTGTTTTTCCATTTGTTTTCTAAAATCACAAGCAGCGTCAAATGAAAAAGCACTAGAAGTGGCTTTCAAATCAAGCCGGTGGACTTTGGTTTTCGACTCACTGCATATTCCCTGCATAAACAACTATAATTCATTGACCGGCTTGGTCTGAAAGCCACTGCGAGTAGTTTTTAAATTAAACGCTGCAGTTAAGAAAGTCTTTTTTTATTATAAGGACAATTCTCCTATTCATAGAAGAAATTTTTAAAAATAATTCTCTCGTTTCTGGATGGAGCCAAATGATTTTTTGTAAATGGACCAGCTGATTGGGTCAACTGGTTGCTTCAAAACCAAGTTCATGATATTTCACACTCTGGGTGTGATCTAGAGGACACTGCTTCGGGAATTGACCTTTGCTAAGTCTCGTTCTCCTCGCAGTTACACTGCACACCAATTAAGCAGAGCAATTTTTAAAATAATGTTTAAATTTTTTTAAAGATCTATGTCAGTATTATTCTGACATTTTATGCTCTTGTCTATAGACTCTGTTATAAGGATCTTTTTAAAAAATTGCTGCTTTTAATTGGTGTGCAGTGCAACTGCAAATAGAATGAGATCTAGCGAAGGCCAGTCGTCGAAGCAGTGTTCTCTGGATCATGCGCACTGTGTAAAACTCATTAATCTGGTTTCAAAGTAACTGGTTGACCAAATTGGTTGGTCAATTTTCAACAAAATCCTTTGGTGTCATCATAAACGGAGGACATTATTTAGAATTTTTTCTTTACTGAGGGAAAACGGTGCCCTTATGAGCAAATAAAACTTTTTTTTCTGACTCGTCCCCCTTAAGGACCATTGAAAAAAAGTGCTCCCCTTGAGTGGTGTGTAGTGCAACTGTGAATAGTATGTGACCTAGCGAATACCAATCCTTGGAGCAGTGTTCTCTGGATCATGGACAGAGTGTAAAAACTCATGAATTTGGTTTCTAAGCAGCCAGTTGACCCAATTGGTTGGTCCACTTATAAAAAATCCTTCAGGTTTATCCTGAAAAGAAGTCATGATTTTTTAACTTTTCTTCGCTGAAGGGAAGAGAGATCCTTGTAATAAAAAAATACTTTTTTGGCTGCAGCATGGAATAAACAAGCACTTGTAAGGGCTTTCAGAGCAAGCCAGACAATGAATTTGTAAATGACAGCCTAACCGGTTGGTCCATTTACAAAAAAATACTTCGGGTTTATTCTGAAGGGAGGGTATTATTTTTTATTTTTCCTTCGGTGAGAGCGAGAGTCGTCTTCATGTAAAAAAACACTTTTTTGACTGAACGTTCCACTTATGTATAATTGAACATTTAAAAGTAAATAGTGTCTTTGTATTTTGTACTTACTTATCGATATTTATTGTCGTTATCTCACGATTTATTGCAAGGTTATCCATGTAGCACAAACCGTCAAAATTATTATGAATGAGCATATGCTACTATATCTCTCTGTATTATAAAAAGATCTCGCCGCCGCCGGCGCCGCCGTATCAAGAATCGAGGGACTTGGAATAATTCGGGTTCAGGGCTTGGCGGAAGGGGGTGGGGCTAAAGGCTTGGGGCTAGCCCCAGGGGCTGCGGCTAGCCCCACTCCTTTCCACCAAGCCCCGAGTTCGAATTATTCTAAGTCCTTTTCCAAAAACATAGGTCCCCCAAGGCTGCGGGCACCTTTGGGGGGAGGGGGGATTGCGAGCGCGCGCAGCGCGCGAGCCACAATAAAATCCTAGTCTATATGGGGTATTCCACGGGTAACGGGACAGGTTTTGGCCGCCGGTCTCAACATTTTTTTTTCGTCAAGAATATCGTTTTCTGGTATCATATAAAAACATTTCCACACAGTTATTGACCCCGATAAAGTCATAGTTTTTGTTGAGGCCTAATCGAAAAAAAAAAAAAAAAAATATTACCCGTACCTTTGATTGTGTGTCTTTTACGTGTTAACAGAGCAAAAAAAAAATCTGACCAGTGCATTTTAACCGGGAAAAAACGCTCTTTTCAATAAAAAAAGCAGAATATTAATCCGATATGTAAAAAAAAGTCTACGGCCCAAAAACTGCAAAAAAAAAAACAGTTTTTAATTTTTTTCACCCCTTAGGGTCTACTGAATTTTATCGAAAATTTTACTGAACATAGTTCAACATGTTAGAAATGTTTGGTAAAATTTTCAAGTTGCCTTTTTTTTTGTTCGCTGGCAATTAAATAAATAAGTTTTATCTTCATCAATAGAAATGCAATGATATTGCATTACGCAGGGATCCGTGAAGTAAAAATATGCCTCTCAATGTGAATATCAATACTGTACCAGTTCAATATTAGTAAAATGTATAAAAACTGTTAATCTGAATGGAAATATTGCCTGCGTTAGTATATGGTGGCCCTGAAAAGGGCCGTTTTTTGTGTTGTTTTAATGCTTCATGATGACTTTCGAGATCGGCGCAGTTGAATACGAATACGTTTTGAAGTTCATCCTTCCATCTTCGGCTGGTATGGCTGCATGAAACTTCAGTGTCCCGGGTACGGTTTTAGCCTTCGCATATCGTTCCTTCAAAAATTGGACTGCCAAATCGCTTTCGCTTTTCGCGCTAAAGTGGAAGTCAATCCCTTTGATATTCTGCGTGGCCCAATCGAAGAGCCGTTGTGGTGTTAAAATCTGACTTTCTGGAGGTAGTTGCAGGCTTGCACGTGCAGCAAGTCTCTTAACTGTGCCTGATATTCCGTCGCAAGCTCCTTTTCCATGCGCAGTGGCAAAGAAATGCCATTCAGCATCAATACCGAAGTCTTGTTTGTGATGAAGCAAGTTGATGAAGTTCTTACAATTCTTGTATTGCTGTGGAGCTCCATCCGAAAAGTAGTAAATTTTCTTCACCGAAAAGTGCGTCTTTAAGTATTGGACAAGAATCCGTTGAAAGGCGTACACTGAACTGGTTATGTGATCAAGACAATCAGAAATGATCGTCAGGTTTTTGTTGGCAATTCCATTCTCCGATTTATAGTAAATCACGAAGGGGTGAATCGTTGCCTGGTCATTATTCCAGTGAAATCCCTGAGAAGCATCCTGTGCAACGAATGCATAATTCTGGACAAAGTCTAAATCGACAACAAATTCTCCTTCTTGAAGATTTTCCTTGATCGACCGGTGGTACGATGCTTGTTGCTTGGCGATAAAATCGTGAAAAAGCAACGTTGTTAACTCACAGCATAGCGTATCTACAAACTCATCCGTGGGGATCTCCAAAGTTTCTAACGTTGATCTGTCTACTGAAATCCAACGAGAATATTTGATTGTGTCGATTATCGCGTCGTCGAATTTCATTTTAAGCATCTCGTTCAATTTTTTGGTGCCGGGACATTCTTTGCACTTGCTTGAAAAACATTCTATCGTCGGATCCTTGCATACTATACATTTTAAGCAATCCTTGTAGTCAGTCAGCGGGATGGTCCAGTCTGAAGTGAGCTGTCCGATTCTGCAAGCATCTAGCTTTAGTTTGACGTTGTGGTGTGAGGTACAAACGCACACAGTATGTGTGCCACTCTGACCCGCCAGAACGCAGAACGGTGGTCGAAGAGTAGCAAATCGTGAAAATCCAATTTCTATTTCCGGATACTTATCTCGAAAATTTCGATGCAACTCTTTCAGATTACAGAGAACTAATCTTTTCTGTATTCTTTCTCGTTGGCCACCAATCGGAGGGTTTTTTAACTGAGACGAAATCTTTTTTCCCTGCTAGGACACGACTATTCTCGTCGTCGAGATAAAATGCTTGTACTGTCGCCGAGGTGGTTGGGTCGAGTACCTTTCCAGCTTTAGCAGTGGGTGTCGATATCACTCCTGTTTCTGAGTATAGCTGTTTAGCGATTTGTATCATCCGTCTGCTCGCAGCAAACTCCGACATTACCTCGTTTATCGACAAACTTTGCGGCAAAACAGTGAGTATTAGTATTTTATCTTGGCGAGAAGTAGTTTCCTTATCAAATTTGTCATGAAGTTGCTATATTATCTCATCGTATAGCCGAGATTTCTTTTCTTCAACTGTTTTTGCGGACTCGTTCAAACCGGTTTTCAAAAATTCGTTTACCTTCTCATAAACTTTCTGCTTTTTGGCAGACGAGTATGTAACGGTCTGTTTACGTTTTTTCGCAATTGGTGACTCATCCACTAATTCGAGCAATCTTTCAAGTCCGCTATTGTTATTGGAAATCGCGAAACTTTGATAAGATGTAGTTGCTTCAGACTTTTCTTCCCCAATTGACGAATATTGAGAATAACCTCCAGGCTGACTTGTAAGGTTTTCCGAGTCCTTTTCATCTCGTGATAAAACACTAGAATCGCGTTTTTCTGAATGTCCGGGGTCAGGTTGACTCGTCGCGAGATCAAAACTATCCGATTTGTTGGAAGGTCCAGGTTTATCTAAAGCTCCAGATACAGTTTCCAGTTCCGGACTACATCGATTTTCTTCAATTTCGTCGTTCGGAACCGAAAGTGCAAGCGGAGCCAGAGGCTTACCGTCAATTATCATACGACATTGTCTACAAAGATAAAGCCCTAATTTTAACGACGGCTCCCTGTCGATTTCGTGCTTAGTCACAAGTTTCACACGCGCACGTTTGTTTTTATGATTTTTTTTGTTGAATGGATTGTGGCAGTAATTTCTTACCATCGTGGATGAACCAAGTTAATAGTGTATGTTAAATAAATGTACACTTGTTCGGTTTGTTCATGAAACAGACCGTAGCTCTCTTAAACCTGCCGGGTAGTACGATTCACGCGGACCATGAAGAGAGACACTTCCATCTACCAGACCCCCCGAACAGGGCGCTCCACCCAATCACGTGCGATCTTAGTGTCCCAACCAGCGCACCAACGAACTCCGAGCATTGTCCCAACTATACACCAATCGGAGGCGAGTGATGTCCCAGTTTCAACGGAGCAAGTTCCGATGCGACGGAAGTTTCTACTATTTACGAAAAAATTGCGCATTTAATTGCGAGCGAACGAAAAGAAAGGCAACTTGAAAATTTTACCGAACATTTCTAACATGTTGAACTATGTTCAGTAAAATTTTCGATAAAATTCAGTAGACCCTAAGGGGTGAAAAAAATTAAAAACTGTTTTTTTTTGCAGTTTTTGGGCCGTAGACTTTTTTTTACATATCGGATTAATATTCTGCTTTTTTTATTGAAAAGAGCGTTTTTTCCCGGTTAAAATGCACTGGTCAGATTTTTTTTTTGCTCTGTTAACACGTAAAAGACACACAATCAAAGGTACGGGTAATATTTTTTTTTTTACTTTCTCATCACATACGGAGTATGGATAAAGAGAAAGTATTGCAATCCAAAAAAAATTCGACTTCCAGATTTTGATGGAAATAGATGTTTTGAGTGTCCTAGATTCCAAAAAACACATTACCTCATTTCTGTCCGTCCGTCTGTCTGTCTGTCTGTCTGTCTGGCGTCTGTATGTGCCGTCCGGAAACACAATAACTTTTGAAAACATCTATGGACTGAAATGAAATTTTTTGTGTGTCTTCTGCATTCAAATCCTGGTTTTGGTATTGAAATCCAATCCAAAATCTCCACTGCTTCTGATACTTTACCTTAAATACAAAATAAAAAAAAATAAAAATTTTATTTATTTTTGTACCGCAAGTTAATATAAAAGATATTATGCTTCAATGTGATACATACAAATAGTATTACCAGCAAATAAAAAATGAACAACAAGAGATTTAGTATATAGAAGATTTTGTTTTTTCAATCACCCACATAAGACATCTTAAACTGTTGTAAAAAATGTATTGCTTGAAATATGTTACTTTCTTGTGTTATTGTGTTACACATTCACTAAAAAAAAGAACTGCAATGATCTTGAGCAGTTTTCAATGATAACATACTATGAATATTTACACCATATGTTAGATTAAAATTTAAAAAAAGAATGTAAAAATACAAGAGAAACACATTTGAGGTTATCATCACTCTTGATGTTAGACTATAAACACTCATGCACTCATCACATCATAGTTTTTTTATTTATTTTATCACTCGTATAGCATTTTATACCAATTCCAAATGCTGCTCATACACACCATAATATGCGAAACGTTGGAAATATCAAATAAAATGTAATTCCGACTGTCAAACTATCGCAATGCCGACGATAATAACATCAAAGGGAAAGAGAGATGTGAAGGCGCGCGCCGGCGCGCGATGTCACGCTCGCTTTCTCGCGCGCGCGAATTTCGAATTTACAAACGCGTTCTTGACAAATTATAGCTAAAAATGGAGATTACAATTAATGTGCGAAATTCACACATTATTAATCACTATAACCCAGTAAATTCACGATAAAAATTTTACACCAGTAACAAATTTTTACTTTTTCATCACATGCAAAGTATGTAAAATAATATTTAAAAAATAGGTCTAATTTTTTTTTTTTTTCAAAAATAGACCTAAATTTAAAAAAAGACCTAATTTTTTTTTAAATAAGCCTAAATAAGCTAATTTTTTCAAAAATAGTCCCCAGAATTTTTGTGGTCAGTACTTGGATGGGTGACCGCTTCTAACCCGAATAAGTCCCTCGATTCTTGACACGGCGGCGAAGGCGGCGGCGCGATCATTTTATAATATAGAGAGATATTTATTCATATATAACTACAAAAACGAATATTACGAACTAACTTCACAAACTAATTTCACAAACTAATTTCACAAACTAATTTCACAAACTAACTTCACAAACTAACTTCACGACAGTAACGTGACGCCAGTAACAATCGTGATGAGAAAGTCACGTTTTGCGATCACGCCAGTAGCAAGTTTTTTTTTTTTTCGATTAGGCCTCAACAAAAACTATGACTTTATCGGGGTCAATAACTGTGTGGAAATGTTTTTATATGATACCAGAAAACGATATTCTTGACGAAAAAAAAATTTTGAGACCGGCGG
The DNA here is from genome assembly GCA_963970395.1 of Ephialtes manifestator. Lineage (NCBI taxonomy): Eukaryota > Metazoa > Arthropoda > Insecta > Hymenoptera > Ichneumonidae > Ephialtes > Ephialtes manifestator. The sequence goes on from OZ019980.1 coordinate 8,754,429, forward strand.
CCAAAACCTGTCCCGTTACCCGTGGAATACCCCATATATATGGGCGAATCTCCGGAACCTTTAACTTTCATCATTATGAAAAAAAAATTCAAAAAATTAAAAGCACATCTGTTTAATACACAAATTATGGTTTCAAAATTGAAAAACTATCATCAAATGCTGCAGAACATCGTTTTTTCCAGTGCCCGCGGTTGAGAAATTAATAAACAAACCATAACCTAAATTTGTCATTTTTTGCAATAATTGTCATAAGTAAAAAATCTAATTAAATCACAAATTCGAATGCAATTCAACATATATATGTTTTAACTTATTATGAATTCCTGTAAATACATTTTTTACAATATTTACCACATTCTTTTCTCAACTGCAAATACACAACATATAAACTTTTTTGGCTCTGTTTAAAATTTTTAGTACTAGCCTTTTGCTGTAATTTTTTGCTAAATCTATTCTTCGTCCTCAATATTTCTCTCTTCCTGTCCCTCTTTCTCTCCCTCTTCCTCGCCCTCTTCCTCTCCCTACTTCTACTGTACTCTTTTGCAATTTTCCGGGGTTTGTTCTTTTTTTTTGGTATTTCATTTTCACTGAAGATCATTTTATCATCGCTCAAAAAGTCTGTCAATTCATTCAATTTTCTTTTTCTTGTTTTTGGTTCTGCAGCTTTTTCTACAAATAAAAATGATTTTGGATTCAAACTGAAATGATCACAAGGTGGATTTGAAATACATTTTGTGCATGATAAATAATTTAAAAATATTTTGTGTCGATCTTCGCGTGTCCAAATCAATTGATGCAACATCTTTGTGTTCGGAATTGTTTTGAGATTATCAGGAACCGTTTTCACGACTCTTTCAATTCCGCTGTTATCAATTAAAAACATTTTTACTTTCGAATTTTGTTGCTTCGAAACAACGCGAATCACATCTTCAGCAGAGATGATGTCAGTATCATACATAACTGCTTTATCACAAATGCCTTTGACAGTTCCACCTGTACCATCTGCACAACTTTTTCCGTGACCAGCAGTTGAAAAATTCCAAGTCGCGTGACTCAATCCTAGTTCTTGGCATCGAGCATGAAAAAAAAAAAATTGGTCTTATTTTTGTACTGGGTACTGGGTCCGTCACTCTGAAAGTGTATAGTGTCTAAATTCGGAATCAAAACTTTTACAAGCTTCAAAATAGGAACCATGTGAGCCCAGATTGATGCAGCATCATGTCGCAGATTTTCGGAAACTGTGCAAAAAGATATACACTCAGTTTCTTCTTCCTCTTTTTTCTTATAAAAAATGGCTCCAGTGTGCAAAGAAATTTGTTTTTGAGAAGCTCCGAAATGCTTGAGGTGCTCTGATTTTACAAATATCTTTATAAATTTCAATATAATTTCAAAAAACCATTATAATTATATTTACAAAAAATGAATTAAAAAAATTAAAATACATACTTTTAACCGTATTTAATTATAGTTTTTATCAATATATTCAATAAAAACCAAGTTTATGTTACTTAATTTGAATTTTCAACATTGATTATGACAAGATTTCGGTTGTGACGGAATTTCGGTCGTGACATTTAATGGTTACATCAAAATCTTTGAAAATAGTCTAAATTTATCAAAGCACACTTACCCACTGATAAAGGAAACAAAAACGATTGTGTGCATATAAATTTTAAATGAATTTATTGGTAACTGTTCAAGTCCGCGAGGATTTAAATTGTGACATTGTAACCTAGACAGGCTGGCAGATAATGTGTCTTCGTCTATAAACAATATAAAGAAATTTTTTTTTGAAAATAAATCGATACGTTTTTTTTCTATTTGATTTGAATTTCATGTGCAATACAAAAAATTAGCTTTATATTAACAATTACTTACTTTATTTTTGAAAATTCCGTGATTTCGGTCGTGACACCTCAAATTGAGAGACAAACTTTAACTGATCGAATATGTCAAATTAAACAACGGATGTCATTAAAATATATTAAATCGAATTTTCGAATTAAAAATTCATTGTTTTCCATGTTTAAAGTTTTAATTAGTTAATGTATTAATTACAAAATAGTATAATAAAAGTAAGAAATCGCGAAAAGACAGCCGAAATATTGTTACAGGTATAGTATGTGAAGTCAAAATCAAGGATAATTAATATTTAGACATCATTAAAATCGTAAAAAAAGCTAGTAATGATAAACCGATTTGATAGTTATTCATTTTTTTAGATGTTTTATTATTCATTTAATTGGCTAATCATACGAGAGGTCGTAAGACATATAGATTAAAGATTCCGGAGATTCGCCCATATATATGTTGAATTGCATTCGAATTTGTAATTTAATTAGATTTTTTACTTATGAAAATTATTGCAAAAAATGACAAATTTAGGTTATGGTTTGTTTATTAATTTCTCAACCGCGGGCACTGGAAAAAACGATGTTCTGCAGCATTTGATGATAGTTTTTCAATTTTGAAACCATAATTTGTGTATTAAACAGATGTGCTTTTCATTTTTTGAATTTTTTTTTCATAATGATGGAAGTTAAAGGTTCCGGAGATTCGCCCATATATATCTTGTTCCTCTTTTTAAGAGTTACTCTTTCTTGCAATTACATGAAGTCACGTTCAGTACACAATTGGTAAATGTACAATTATAACATTTCAAATCACGTTTTTCAAGGGTTACATACAGGTCATCGTTATCTTCAGCAATGAAAGCTCCAGTTAGACTTCTTTCCTTACTTGGGGGCGGTTCAGCAGTTGACTGATCTTTGAAAGTTAGTTTTATTCCTGGTTTTTCAATAAATAATATTTTTTTGCCGATGTCGGATACATTTTGAGTCGTAATTGGTACGAGTATTGGATTTTTTCTTGCTATAGTAAAACCACTTTCTACAATTTTAGCTGAAATGAAGAGTATTATCAATGAAAAGTAGAATATAAGGGTATTTCTGTTATTTAATGAATTTTTATTTTCTGTTTACTTGAAGGTTGATCAATGTCGTCAATAGTAAAGTCGTCGTCAAAATCTGTCCAATTAAAATGCAAATCAGAATTATTTTCAGGATCTATGATTGTTTTGTGCAGTAGTTGATGGCTTTGGTTAGATTTCTATTGTAGTTTTTTGGACGGCACTTTTTGACGGTTTTGATTGAGCAGTTTCGGTAGTTTTTTTAATAACACCATCATAAATCGTCCGTCTATTGTGCATAGAATTTTCGATGTAACCTTGCGCTATCATGTCAGAACGCCATCTCCCCAATTGTTTGACCATTTGCATATTTTCTCCTGGATCAGACAGAAGGGTTGATGACGTTCTTCGAAAGCAGTGACCAGTGTATCTTTTGGAATTCGGTAAATTTACATAGGAAGACATTTTTTCCGGTACTGCTCCAATTGTATGCCTCCCAATGGGTTGTCGACCACACTTACCGTTCGAATATTTGATAAAAAATCTTTCGCTAAACTTATCAAGTGGTCTTAATGAAATATATTTTTTTACATTCACGTAGAAAAAATTTCCAATGATAAATTGTCCAGAGTAATCATTTTTGTTTTAATTGATTGAGACTAAATATTTATCATTTAAATCTTCGACATCATAAACTTTTATATTCGTTATCTCATCGCAACGTAGACACCCGTATAGGAAATGCCAGCAGTTACAACGGGGCCAATGATTGGGCGAGTACCGGCTACCAACCGATGATAGCCAGTACTGGTTGACTATCGAGCCATCGTTGGGGCCATCAGTGGCCCGCGGCCGCGACCAAGTAAAAACTACCAGCATTTTGTCACGTCTGACCCATTGTTGACAACTAGCGATGGCCGATAGACTTGTACCGAGCATGGGCTGCTGCAGTTTTCGACGGCTGGGCCATTGCTGGTGCCGATGATTGCGCCATCGGTACTATGAATTCCTACAATATCCTGCAAGTCGTGGTGGGTGAGAGGTGGAAATTACGCGTCAAATTTTACAATCAAAATTTTACATTGTCTTAGATCCAATACGTTTCTCACGTATGTCAGCCAGTCGTGGGCAGACATGGGCCATTACCCTTATGCCAATGATTAACATAAACTCAATATCGCGCACCATCGGCACGTTAGCGACGACCAGCATAAAAAACATATTTCCTTCCCTACCATTTAAACAAGATTTTGCAATTGAAATTTCTTGTATCGGCCATTTTTTATCATTTATTTTCGAGTTTAGATTAGTAATGAATGATCTTAAGAAGCCTGAGTACTCCATTTTATCAAAATGAAGTCACTTTTTATATATTAGCCTCCATATTGGATTTCTGAATTCAGATTTGAGTTCTTTAATCAGTGGCTTCAAAAACATCCGTGTACCAAATTTTATCCAAATCCATCTGATGTCCCTGTGATTGTTATCCTAGATGCAACTATTATGGACTTAAAGTATAAGAAACCCACATAGTCGGTTTGGTCTAGTGGTAAGCGTGCAGGTTAGGTAGTTATGTAGTTTAGGTAGGTCGTATAGGTCATAGGTTCAAATCCCGTCAACATCTCTTTCCCGAAAGCTATCGAAGAAATTGTATCCGTGGACGATTTCCTTTTTTTTTCAAATGATAATAGAATAACATGATTAAAATTATTGGAGACGGTCCGTTAGGAAATATATCTTTTTTAATTAATAATTCATTACTAAATTGATTATACTGAATATTTCCCGCCGTTACTTGCCCAATACTGGCCGTGTTTGTTACCATTCCCGGGCCGCATTGGCCCCCAGTACCCGGCCGTGCACAACTACCAGTACTGGGCCGAAGTTATCATCCAGCAGTCAAGCCAGTATTGCACCAGTGCTGGTTACCATTGCCCCGCCGTTGCTGGAAGGCTGGCCGCCAGCACCGGCCCAATGCTCGGCCAATTGTGAGCCCCTATACGGGCAACCGCAGATTCCAAATATTAGTATGACCTGTAAAAATTTGAATAAATTAATTAAATAATGGTAACAAAAAAAAATATATTTACGCAGCCGATATATAACTAGATATTACCTTCATGGCTAAAAATTTATCATTAGGAGCTTCATTCATGCATTCAATTGCATTATCTGGTTCCATCTGAGAACGAACGCTTTTTTGGGCCTATAATCTTTGGCATTTGTCTTTATTATACTTTTTAAGTTCAAAAAGTTACTAATATCCCCCCCCCCCCCCAAAAACACAATGTGTAAAAAAATTGAGACAAGAACATTTACGTGAGTGGTATCAATACCCCAATAAAAAACAGTGTGTCAAAAACTTGAGCCATAAAAAATGTATCGGCAAAAAAGTTGTGAAATAAACTAAAAATATCTGCATGTACATGTACAATAATAACATGTATACTTGACTTGCTGCAGATATTTTTAGTTTATTTCATAACTTTTTTGCCGATACATTTTTTATCGGCAAAAACTCTACGCATATATATATATATATACGCATATATATATGTATATATGTATGTACGCGTAGGGTATACTTTGAGGACTCCAAAAAAGTGCAACATATAATCATTGAAATAGATGCTCGATGCTAATATACGTTATACACAACTATTTCCAGTCGAATCTATACTGCCGATTCGATTTAATTCAATAATCTGTAAGGATTGGCGACTATCAGGACTTTTCATATAACGACGTATGTCAGGACATTTTTCAGTTTATTTAACGACACATATGAGGACGCATATATATATGTATACATATAATATGTCCTCATATAAAACTATTCGTACACAAATCGTAGTCCCTCATAGTAGACACCATACTGATGTGTGCCGTTATTTTTATATTTTCATAGAAATTAATGAGCATCAATATTTACTTTCATGATTTACATTTGGAACAATAAAAAAGACAAATTACATTTTCGGATGAAACAAATTTGTCGCGATCTCAATAATTTGCATTAGCATGAAAAATGCACGATGTTGAAAAAAAACCACAATGCTATCTGTCACCGAGATTTTTCATTCCTTTCAAAAATTTTAGTCGCGTAGAAGAAAATGAAGAAATTAGATATTCACGATTATTCCTTGCTTTAACGAAATTATATTTAAAAGTAGTATTTCCCTTCTTAACAGGCGGTGAAACGCTATCGAGTGCAAAAGAGATGGCGTCATTAGTGCTTACGACAAAGCAAGAATGAGCCACTCGGAAACGTCTCTCTATTCGTAACTCTATTCTTAACAACCATTTCAATGGTGAAGACGAAATCGAAGGAAAAAATATAAACAGAACACAGAGATAAGATTGAAACCCGCTGTGTTTACGTTACATATTGTATTCTTCTCAGTAGAATTTTCATGCTAATCAGTTTTTACATCCGAATGGTGTATCTATATTTCACATCTATATCAAAACAGCCACAAGTCCTGAAACTATACACACATATTACGCCAACTAACCGGTGAGTTGAGCTTATGATCTCAGCTGGTCATTGTTTCTATCGATACTCTACCAACGAGGTTATAGTTTCTTCAATCCACCGAGTAGTTGGCGCTATGCTAACTATTTCAATTGGTTGTCGGGACCGATAAATCAGTTTTCACAACTACTTTTTTCTTTCCGTGTAACGAATCATTTGGATTGGATAACAGCCGTGATAGTTACAGGAACCAAGTTGTTGGTCATACGTACTATTTTTGCTACCAATCGAAAAAAGTTGAGACTACGATTTCGATTTAGTTTCAGTGACTAACACGCGGCAAAGCATATGCTGGAATTGGTAGCCAAAACTATTTTTTTCTTTCTGTGTAGACGAATATGTTCTCAAAGAATCCAGTCAACAACGATTTTATGTATTGTATGTTTTGGGGGTATAGTCGTCTATATATTGGCTAGTTTGAGGACTTCTGGCTGATTTGAGGACATATGTTCGTGAAATGTATAAATTAATTTTTTTTAAATTGTGCTGCTTGTAGAGATTCAAACACCTTTGTCACATATTGGAAGGTTCAGCTGGTAATTTACAACCTTGACAGTTCCGACTAAACTCTTCCACGAAATCTCGTAAAATAGTTGACGAATTTTCCATGCCGAATCTACCCTATTGTAATAATTACAAAGCAGCTGCAAAGGAAATTTCATGGTCTTCAGTCTCCACATTTTTTGGTTTCTCATGTGAAACGTACATACCGTTCGAGATTAAAATGCATTTGTTTTAAAAATAACGATAATTTCAATTACTTCAGAGGTTTCAGATTTGGATATCTGTGAGCAGCACAATTATATATTTCATGAACATATGTCCTCAAAAGAGCCAGAAGTCCTCAAACTAATCTATATATCCACGAATATGTCCTCAAAGAAGCCGGTCAACAACCATTTTATGGACTGTATTTTTTGAGGATATGGTCGTCTATATATTGGCTAATTTGGGGACTCCTGGCTGATTTGAGGACATATGTTCGTGAAATGTATAAATTACTTTGTTGTTAATTGTGCTGCTTGCAGAGATTCAAACACCTTTTTTCACATATTGGAAGGTTCAGCTGGTAATTTACAACCTTGACAGTTCCGACTAAACTCTTCTACGAAATCTCGTAAAGCAGTTGACGAATTTTCCATGCCGAATCTACCCTATTGCAATAACTATAAAGCAGCTGCAAAGGCAACTTCATGGTCTTCAGACTCAACGTTTTTTTGGTTTCTCATGTGAAACGTACATACCGTTCGAGATTAAAATGCATTTGTTTTAAACATAACGATAATTTCAGTTTCTTCAGAGGTTTCAGATTTGAATATCTGTGAGCAGCACAATGATATATTTCATGAACACACGGAAAGAAAAAAAGTAGTTGTAAAAAACGATTTATCGGTCCCGACAACCAATCGAAATAGTTAGAATTGCGCTAACTACTCAGTCGGTTGAAGAAACTATAAC
>OZ019980.1:8767329-8799829 GCA_963970395.1 Ephialtes manifestator
ATATATATATATATATGATATATATCTCTCTATATTATAAAAAGATCTCGCCGCCGCCGCCGCCGTGTCAAGAATCGAGGGACTTAGAATAATTCGGGCTCAGGGCTTGGTGGAAGGGGGGGGGGGCACCCTACGGGGGGCACCCTTCGGAGGTGGCACCCTTGGGTAGGGGGCGATTGCGAGCGCGCGCAGCGCGCGAGCCACAATAAAATCCTAGTATATATATATATGAGGATTTCTGGCTGTTTTGAGGACATATGCACGGAATGAAAAAAATAGTTCCGGCTACCAATTCCAGTATATGCTGTGCTGCGTGTTAGTCACTGAAACTAAATCGGAATCGTAGTCTGAACTTTTTTTGTTGGTAGCAAAAATAGTACGTATGACCAACAACTTGGTTCCTGCAACTATCACGGCTGCTATCCAATCCAAATGTTATCATCTCAGCTGGTCATTGTTACTATCGATACTCTACCAACGAGGTTATAGTTTCTTCAACCGACTGAGTAGTTAGCGCAATTCTAACTATTTCGATAGGTAGTCGGGACCGATAAATCAGTTTTTACAACTACTTTTTTCTTTCCGCGTGTTCATGAAATATATAATTGTGCTGCTCACAGATATTCAAATCTGAAACATCTGAAGAAATTGAAATTATCGTTATGTTTAAAACAAATGCATTTTAATCTCGAACGGTATGTACATTTCACATGAGAAACCAAAAAATGTGGAGACTGAAGACCATGAAATTTCCTTTGCAGCTGCTTTGTAATTATTACAATAGGGTAGATTCGGCATGGAAAATTCGTCAACTATTTTACGAGATTTCGTGGAAGAGTTTAGTCGGAACTGTCAAGGTTGTAAATTACCAGCTGAACCTTCCAATACGTGAAAAAGGTGTTTGAATCTCTGCAAGCAGCACAATTAACAAAAAAAGTAATTTATACATTTCACAAACATATGTCCTCAAATCAGCCAGAAGTCCTCAAACTAGCCAATATATAGACGACTATACCCCCAAAACATGCAATGCATAAAATCGTTGTTGACTGGCTTCTTTGAGAACATATTCGTCTACACAGAAAGAAAAAAATAGTTTTGGTTACCAATTCCAGCATATGCTTTGTCGCGTGTTAGTCACTGAACCTAAATCGAAATCGTAGTCTCAACTTTTTTCGATTGGTAACAAAAATAGTACGTATGAACAACAACTTGGTTCCTGCAACTATCATGGCTGTTATCCAATCCAAATGATTCGTTATACGGAAAGAAAAAAATAGTTGTGAAAACTGATTTATCGGTCCCGAAAACCGATTGAAATAGTTAGCATAGCGCCAACTACTCGGTCGATTGAAGATACTATAACCTCGTTGGTAGAGTATCGATAGTAACAATGACCAGCTGAGATCATAAGCTCAACTCACCGGTTGGTTGGCGTAATATGTGTGTATAGTTTCAGGACTTGTGGCTGTTTTGATATAGATGTGAAATATAGATACACCAATCGGATGTAAAAACTGATTACCACGAAAATTCTACCGAGAAGAGTACTATATGTAACGTAAACACAGCGGGTTTCAATCTTATCTCTGTGTTCTGTTTATATTTTTTCCCTCGGTTTCGTCTTCACCATTGAAATGGTTGTTAAGAATAGAGTTAAGAAGACGTTTCCGAGTGGCTCATTCTTGCTTTGTCGTAAGCACTAATGACGCCATGTCTTTTGCACTCGGTAGCGTTTCACCGACTGTTAAGAAGGGAAATACTACTTTTAAACATAATTTCGTTAAAGCAAGGTATAATCGTGAATATCTAATTTCTTTTTTTTCTTCTACGCGACTAAAATTTTTAAAGGAATGAAAAATCTCGGTGACAGACAGCATTGTGATTTTTTTTCAAGATCGTGCATCTTTCATGCTAATACAAATTATTGAGAACGCGACAAATTTGTTTCATCCGAAAATGTGATTTCTGTCTTTTTTGTTGTTCCAATTGTAAATCATGAAAGTAAATATTGATGCTCATTAATTTCTATGAAAATATAAAAATAACGGCATACATCAGTGTAGTGTCTACTATGAGGGACTACGATTTTTGTACGGATAGTTTTATATGAGGACATATTATATGTATACATATATATATGCGTCCTCATATGTGTTATTAAATAAACTGAAAAATGTCCTGACATACGTCGTTATATGAAAAGTACTCATAGTCGCCAATCCTTACAAATTATTGAATTAAATCGAATCGAAAGTATAGATTCCACTGGAAATAGTTGTATATAACGCATATTAGCATCTAGCATCTATTTCAATGATTATATGTTGCATTTTTTTGGTATCCTCAAAGTATACTCTACGCATATATATATGTACACTCAGAGAAATTTTGTGTTGTGGCAACTACGAATTCAGGGTTAAATATGAATCCAGTTATTTTTTTTTAGGTTGTTCGAACTAATCGCGAAAAGTTATGTCAACTGAATAAATTAGTTGTGAGAATTAAAAGTTGTGGTTAGCACAACTATTCGTAAGTAACCCAGCTGCATTAGTTGTAGTGACGACGATCCGTAGGTAGCACAACTATTTTTTTTTTATTACGGCAATTACAAATTGTGGATAACATACACTAATTTTTCTTACTGCAGTAACTATTATTTGATGTTAATATTAACCTTTCGCTGTAGTTCAATGAACAATTAATATTGATTCATTGAACTACGATAATGTTCCATAGTCAACTACAAAAAATTGTTGCAGCAGCCTCATTTTGTAGGTAGTCCTAACTTCAGTTTTAAGTATTACTCGTGGGGCTTTGTATTAGTTAAATCAACTAAAATATGCAATTTGTGGTTACCACAAATCATCAGTTGCAGCTAAAACAGATTTCTAGTATTTCTAACTGTTTTCGGTATGTTACGTTAACTATATATCATCATTTGTACTTACCTGTAGATGTCCTTCCAATACTAACAACGTTTTTAGTTGATAGTACTAGTGCAATGCAGTTGTGGGAACTGAACAGTGCAAACTGCAACACACTGCGTATTCCTTGCTACGACAACTACAATAATTGAGTTCAACTAACGTCATTTCGTCATATTGTGGGCACCGCATTATATCATTACTGTCAACTGTGGAAAATGGTTGTGATAATCATTTTTTTCTTTTGTTTCGACTATCGTCGATTGTTCAACTGTATGTAGATTTAACTCTGACCCTCCTACTACTGTAATGTTACGGTTAACAATGTTCATTATTGGCAGTACCAATGTTACATAGTACGGTGAACTCATCACTGAAATCTGTATCTGTTAAAAATGCTTCGAAAGACGGATCAACGGGTCTATTAAAACAGACGCGTAACCTTGTGAATTTTTTACACACACTCCCCGCTTCCTGTAAGTTTATCAAGGTTTTAATATCTAAACGACTAGTAACATTTGGTTAAAATCACTCAATTTATATTCAAAATACATCAACAAAGTTTTATTATCAAAGAAAAAAATAGAATCATATTAAGTTACATATTTGCGTACGAAATAAGAACATGAACAAGTATTAAATTGAAGAAACTCATTATTGGTAAGGAGCATCGTTTATAATTCTCGTAAAAATATCTTTGGACAAATCGAACTTCGTTTGACAAACGATATGTAAGAACGGGCTTAATACTACCAGTAACGTAACTACCGTTGGACGGTATTAATAAAAAGGAACTCTTGAGACACATTAACATTAAGTTACGAACAAAAATATATAAACCGGTTCCTGTCGAGTCACAGGCGATCTGTAAGCGCGAATCTTAAATGATCGAAAGAATTCATGACAGAATGTATCATTTAGATTCACACAGATGAAAAAAATACTTTCTTGTAATTACGAACAGAAACTTAACACTAACACTTAACGTTAATATTGTTATACGCTCTTGGTACAAAGGAAATCTTGGCAGACATTGCACAAAATTATTAACGAAAACATAGAATTCTGTGCCTGTCAAGTCGTAGAGGGTGGTTGGGCGATCGCGATTCGTGAACGAACCGAAGAATTCATGGCAGAATATCGCGCGTGAACGCTTCGTTTTAAGACAAGCCTTTGAAAGTCATTGTTAAAACAAACTTAAAACTATTATACTACACCGTGGAAACAACGTATCACAGGCTTCTTTTAACTACACGCATTTAAATTATAATACTTCGTGCACTTGTAAATATTTTTTCCGTCTGCTTGTTCTTATCTACTATCACAACGTTACAAGATTAATAGCTTTAGAAAGGGCAGGCTCGTTCGATATCATTAGGAACTCGAGACCGTTTTCGGAGTCTAATAACATCATTGAAGTGGAACTTTACATCGTTTATGATGACGTACGCTGCTGTCAATTTGTTTGGAGGTCCGACGGCACCGATAAATGGTTGAAGAGTCAGTTTGAAGTTTTCCGCAATGCGTCGATGCGTTCTCAATACTTCCTCTAACTGAGAAACCTCCTGTTCAAAACAAATTGAAAATTTCTTTCAAATTTCGATTTCCGATAACATTTTCCATGCAGTTTGCAGACCACACAAGAATAGTTAAAAGATTCTCTAACAATAATCAACTTCGTTCACACTGAGCGATCATGTAACGGTAGAGCTGCTGCTTATTTTTTAACTAATCAGTACGATTTTCGGTACTGAGAAACTGAACGTTTCAGTAGGTACTTTGCAGGCCCCGTAATCAATTAGATTAAGCAGGCAGGAAAACTTACGTTGATCCAGCTCATGAATGAGTCAACCTGTTCTTTGTGAGACGGTCTCCACGTTGTTTTTTTCAGTCCGGTTCAGTCATGTTAGTAGGCCGAAACAGGTACGGCAATGCACGAAGAGCGAAAATCTCTGGAGGAACGTCGTCTGAAAATGTATGGGTTGACTTAAATTCCCGAATCATTTATTCGCTTAAACTAACTTCTACAAAAGCAGTAACGTAACCATTAGTAGCAACTACATTGAAATTCCATTGAAATGTGCAAGAACAATTCTATGATCTAACGTGGTTACGATTTCTCAATTTAGTCTCGACGGTACAAAATTTTAATAGAAAAGCATGCGAGGAGCGTAGCAGATATAAATGAACGCAAACTTGGAAGAGGACTGCTGCTGAGGTTCTTTCGACGCATGCCAACTGACTGACGAACTAACTCGAAAAGTCCTTTAAAATTTTTTACATCACTTTTTAGCAATTTAATCGAAAACCAACCTCAAAACTTTTGTATGACAACAAGAAGGCCTTTCATTACAATCTTAAAAAATTGAAACCCTTAAAGTTCAGATAGGTAAGCCTAACGGCTTAGTTTGCAACCCTTTAGTGCACGTCTCCCATTCTACTTGTCTGAGATCATAAGAATAAACAAGGATTCTCAAGTGTCATTTAGCGCCATTGATTGTCTATCTACTAAACAGAGCCAGGGTAAAAAATACGGCCGCTTAAATTATATTCGAAAGAACCTCATTAAAGATGAAGCTGGAACAAATTGGCGATCTACAACAAAAGGATTAGCGGGGGTTAGTTCTTTGTATCGACAAGCACTATTTCTACTTTCTAAGATGTACATAGATCGAGATTCCGCAGATGATGGAGTAATTCCTACACGGACCGAAAGAAATAGAAGAACGATTGCGAATTCTGCGTATTGCTCTGATTTTTCTTAAGCAACGGTGAAGTTATAAACAAGAGCATCGTTAAATACACAACATTTTAAAGTAGTACAAAACACTAACCAACGTTTTCAAGGATCTTTCTAGAAGCGATCGTCTTGCGCGCCACATGAAGTATTTTCCGTGAGAGAGCAGGCCTTTTTACCGGCACATTATCTTCTTCTCTCGCCCTGTAATCATTTTCAAAATCCACCTCGAGCTAAACATTGGAAACATCTCATTTGCTATATATGCGCAACGTTGTAAAACGTTGCTACAAATTTAAAAAAATGAAAATTGTAGGAAAATGAAATGAATTTATCGCGATTTTCACCGAAACCAACTTATATGTTTTGTTTATTTTTATTTAATTTGTTTTTGTCAATTCTATTTAATTATTTAAACAATTTATCGACAAACAACATTTAATTATCAAAAGTAAACTAAACCAGCTTACGCGGGTCCTTCCAAGAAGGTTATTCGATAAACATTCGACACAACGTTGAACGGTAAAAAAAAAAGAAAACAATGTTTGAAAATGAAATGAATTTACCGCGAATCACCTGGATTTTTACCGAAACCAACATATGTTCGTCCTCATTTTTATTTAATACACTTTTGTCAATTCTATTTAATTAATTAAAAAAATTATCGACAAATAACATTTAATTATCAAAAGAAAACTGTAAGCCAGTTAACGCGGATTCATCTAGAATCGTTATCCAAAAAACGCGTGGACGCAACGTTGAAAAACATTGCTACAAATAGAATAATAAATAAATGAAACAATGTACGAAAATGAAATGAATTTACTACGAATCACCTCATTTTTACCGAAACCAACTTATATGTTTTTCTCCATTTTTATTTAATTCACTTTTGTCAATTCTATTCAATTAATTAAATATTTTATTCAATAACATTCAATTAGAAAAAGAAAACTGCAAGCCAGTTAAATCGGATTCTTCTAGAAACGTTATCCAAAAAACGCGTGGACGCAACGTTGAAAAGCGTTGCTACAAATAGAATAATAAGTAAATGAAACTTGTATGTTTTGTTTATTTTAATTGCATTCATTTTTGTCAATTCTGTTTAATTAATTAAAAAAGTTATCGACAAATAACATTTAATTATCAAAAGATTATAGAAACATTATCCAAAAAACATGTGGAGATAACGTTAATAATCGTTGTTACAAAAAAAAAATTATCGATTTTCACCGAAATAAACTTCTATGTCGCTTTCGTTAATTGAATTTAATGAAATATATATAATGTATTCGAAAGCAACATGTAGTTGTGAAGAAAGCCGTATCCGTAGAAATGGTGAATATATATTTCTTTGTTACTGAGGCAGTGAGAGAGCACGCGTTGAGTCTGTTGCGCGCTGAAGGACGCACGGATTCACATATACACGTTTGCACGTTGCCGCTGCTTCGACGTGCTCACTCGCGTCGACTTAACGTTGAATCTGCCTATCTCTCTCGCTCTCACACAATCTGTATAACCGATTCTTCGGAACTGAAGCGATTTTTCTCGAAGCTTTACTTTTATTAGCACAATTAAAACGAATCTACTCTTCTGATTACGTTAAATGGAAAACATCTCGAGCACATTGCAGATTTAGCATGCTAAATATTTTTATTTTAGTTATCCAGTGTGCAATAATATTCAAGTGAAACGGATATTAATGCTAAAATTTCGAATTTTTGAAACTTGAAGACGAACAACCAGCAGCAATTGAGAATGGACGGCGCCATGAGGCTACTCGGTTCATCTCAGTTTCATTTTTAAAAACGAATATCCATGTATTCTATACGAAAACCGATTCTTCGGAACTGAAACGATTTTTCTGGAAGCTTTACTTTTATTAGCACAATAAAAACAAATCTACTTTTCTGATTACGTTAAATTGAAGATATCTCGAGCACATTGCAGATTTAGCACGCCAAATATTTTTATTTTATTTATTAAACGTATATTCAGAACATTGTTTAAGTAAATGTACTTACCACTAGTATCTTTGTCCTGATTCTCCATAGTTGTCCTTGATGTAACTTATTTCGTTCATTGAACGATTGTCGTTGTGTTGTCACTCGTCGTGCCCCTTCGTATAGTCGTCGCACTACTGCTCGCACTGCACGCACCTCACCCGTTGATGTAGCGTGGCGAAATACCGGTGCCGTTGCGACGAAGCAAAAGGCACGTGACTCCTCGCGTGGCTCTTGCCGGCAACCGGCACACGTCTGATTGGTCGCCCCCTGATTGGTTAGTGAGTGTTGTTGCTACGCGAGCGTAGCAACGACGTTAATGTAGTTGGTTTAACTACAAAAATAGTTGCGCCAACTCGGCGGGAGGAATTTAAGAGGCTGTCGCAACATTTTGCGTACAGTTGTCGTGACAGCAGTCGTATAGTTGGTGGAACTTACTAGCCGAGTGGCACCAACTGCGATTTTTAACTGTCCCCGTATTTAATTATGATTTTTAAGTCCGGTCAACTAATTGAAATAATTCTGACAACTGTTTTGGGTTTAATTACCGTAACAACAATTCCGCAGTTGCTTGTGCAGTTTATGTAGTTAGCGCAACAACAAAGATGTAGTTGATCTGTAATGATTACCGTAACTATACGGCGAAGTAACGATAACAATCATTACGTTGACATAACCAAAAAAATAGTTCTATTAACTACAGACTCACAGTTGTCTCCAAATAGTTGCCACGACTACGCATATTTCTCTCAGTGTAGGGGAGGGAATCAGGGTTCAGTGGCTGAGGGGGAGGGGGGGTTATCTGAACCTTCGTATGTCCTGAATTTCTTGTTTGGCAGACAGTTTTGTCTAAACAGTTGTTATACAGTGTTTCAAGTGTTTTTGATTGCAATTTTATCCCTAACGGTGTAAAAATAAAATAAAAATTAAAGCCCATGTAGGAATTGCTATGAGGCTCAGTACTGGCTTAGTACCGTTGCCAGAAGTGCCAATATTGGCAAATAATTTGGACCCCGTATGCGGTTAAATCTAAATCTGTACCGTGTTAGTAACGTTTTGATAACACCTGACCGAGTCTTGGCGCCAACTTCGAACCGTTACTGACTACTAGATATGGCCCAGTATGAATAGTCAATGCCGGGCCAGTTTCGGTAACAGTTAAGTCCCAGGTACGGCTAAAATAATAAAGAATTATAATTGAAGAATATTAATTTGAGCTTACTCAATCGAGTAATTATGCATTTTTATTAGATATTACGTCTTCCTCTACTTGATGGTACTTATTAATCGCTGAAAAAACATATTAAATTTTTTTTTTACATTGACAGGAATCGAACCTGGAACCCTCCGGATGGTGTTGTTGCGCTGCGCTTTAGTCCACTCAGCCATTCAGATCATATGATTTGTAGTGTAAATTTCCCCAAAAATGCCAAACGCACTACAAAGCTAAAGTCCCGAGCTTTCCCTTTTATTTTTAATGGGCGCCAGGCGCTTACGCGCCGGGAAAAACTCGCGATGTTCAGGGACCAAGCTGCTTTGCCGGACTAGCCGCAGCCGTCAAGAAATGTAGAGTGGCGGGATTCTATGTCAGGAACTCGGGCAGACCCATTTTTAATTACGGGAATCACAAAATAGGTATTTATTCAGAATTAATTAAAGTCAAATGACTCGAAATTAACCATAAGGACCTCGATCGGCCAACACACACACACACACAACATACGAGAGAACGGGAATTAACGAAAACCTAACGACACTATGATTTACTGCGGGACGGTTTCGAACAATCGATAATCCACCCTGATCGATTTACTTTAAACAACGCTAAGACTCTATACACGGGATGATTTCGAGCTTTCACCCGCGATCGGATATTTCGCCGGTTGCCCACCAAATCCACAAGGTCCAAAACGATGTGGGACGATACCGGGATATTTCCGATTTTACAATATAACATATAGAATTCAAGAAAATAGATCACGCGTTTCAACACCTCACTTTTCCAAACGACGCGATCTACCCGTATCTCTCTCACACGCACACACACGCACGGTGCAGCGGGAACGAACTCACTCTCGAACAGTAATTAAATAATGACACTTATTCGCGACAATCAACCTCTCAAACGGGAAAACCAGCTACTCAGTTCACCAGTGTCAAATATTAACGCGAATCACTCTCAAACAAGAAAACACACAAATCGTTCCCGCGCACAAATAATTAACACTAAAGTGACTGAACCCGCCGATACTATCTCCCGGCAAAACCAAAAAACTATTTTAACAGATTAACATCCGTGGGAAAACGAATCACCGTAAGCTACGTGAGACTCACTAACAACGATCAAATTGAGAATCGCCAACTTCTTCCACGCGCAAGACCTTCGTCACCACCGATTCAATTATTTACGGGAAAACACCATTTAAAAATAACAAAAAAACAAAAGACTCTAAATGCCGAACGACAAGGGCTCACCTCGATGCCGAAGACGCGGGAATATTCCTCGACTCCCTCTCTCTCTCTTCAGCCCCCATGGTTACCCTCGACACGCGACTTAGCGGGACGACGATCGGACAGGAACAGCGTAGAGATGTGCCGATCGCGGAAGCACGAGCCCTCTCATCCCTACTCTTACATAAATTGGGCAAGGAACAATCAGGCGGCCAACTCTGACTCTCGCAACTACTCGCAACCACGATTAGCGATTTAATATTTGTCGCACTGGCGCGCGAACTCCAAAATCTGTGCGCGCTCGATAATTGCAGGGCAGCAGGATAACGACAGTTGATAATGCGTTATTTCATGCGACGATGTTGCTCGGGATGTTGCCCTTCCTTCTTTCAGTTGGAGATTCGGGAGAGAAGATTAATGTTAGCGCAGAAATGCGCCTCGAGATCGACTATTCCTCTTTGTCGTAGCGTAGCGGGATTTTCCATATTCACGTAGTTAATATCGATGCGGAAAACTCTCATCGCTCGGCGTACATAAATAATAAAGAAATAAAAAGAACTAGAATTATGTCCTAATTGTATATCGAAACGGTATGGATTTGCCGGTTGTTGTCGTCTCGCTAAGAATCGGAGATGAGCGGAATTTTACCACGTTACAGATTATACAATTTTTTTTGTCTATTTGAATATCGGTAATATGAAATATAAAGTGAAATTAGTACAATATAGTCAAAACTTTATAGATTTATATGATTGCGTCTGAAGTGGTAAAATTAAAAATATATTCAGTTATTTTTCACGGCAATCGGTTATATCGAAAAGGGTACATTGCATCGTTTTTGCAATCTATAAACATATTCTCCGAAGTTGCTTGTTTTATTATTTACGCCAATTAGTTTATTATTATTTGCGTAGATGACCGTCTAACTGACCTGAGAGTCAGTACTAGGATAGGTGACTACCTGGCTGACTTTGACGGTCAGTAGTTGGACAGGTGACCACCGGGATGACTTTAAAAGTTAATACTTAGATAGGTGACCGCCTATGAAACTACGTCCGAAAGAACAGGAATGTTACATCTTTTCACTAAAAGGCTGATCCAGAACACCATACCGGTAATTTGCCTCTAGAAAAAAATGCACCCAGCAGTAGACATGATTGGGCCGATGTGTTTTCGGTACTTGAGCCAACATCGATCCCCAATAATTTGCTCGTGTCGCCCCAGTATACATCAAGTACCGCCACGACTCTTGGCAATCAGTAGAAAATATCATTTGACACAATATATTTTTTGGATACAGACCCACCACTGTTTGCCAGTACCAAAACAGAATTATTTGCCGGAATAGAATATACATATATACGGTTCAATATCGGACCAATGTCGATGCCAAATTTGAGACCCGTGTTATCATCCCAATACTGGTCTTGTAAAGATTTTGATTGGGGCGAGCGTTGGCATCGTACAGATACATTGGTGCTGGTTAAGTACTGGCATGAATTCTGGGCCACAAACGGGCGTGTGGGCAGCTCTGGCAGAGTACTGGCAATTCCTACATGGGAAAGAGCTTAAACCTCTTCCGCAAAGATATTGAGAGCTCCTTACCATAGCCGCAAGTGTCAAATTTTATGAAAAAAATTTCGTAAGCTACTAATACGAATTCTAGACAATCTCAAAAGTTTTATATTATCGATAATTATTTTATGCTTGCGAAACAGGATTAGACGTGAAATATATACATATATTGCATAAAAATAAATCCATAGAGTGATCCAATCTGCGATAATGATTACTTTCAATAGATATATCGATCTGAAGCCGTATTTACGGGCAGTATTAGCTGTTGATTGGCTGAGTAGAAAGGAGATGCACTTGATTCGAGGATTTCGGGCTTGGGTGTTCAAAACCGATACAAAATCGAGAAGGACACTTGCACAAGAACCGCAGACATTTTTCTATCCACCGCTGCGGATAGAAAAACCGACCACCCTATTGGCGGAACGTAATTGGCGGCATCTGTGGGCTAGTGTTCCGCGAAATTGATTGAGAGCTCGGAGATATACGGACCGAAATGGTATCGAAGGCGGGTAACCACTACTACAGCCGCTCTCGCCCTCGCTACTTCATACCTTGGGTAATTGGAGCAACCAACAAATCAAAACAACTGATGGGTATACTTAGGCCATGCCAGTAGGCCTTGCTTACAGCGCAGCACGTGCTAAGCCACTTCCGAAATGGCTTATTACCTAACGGGAGTTATATATTATGATGCGACAGTTACACACAGGGCTATGCTTTGCAGTACCTACCCGAACGTTGCTCGATTGTTTCTCCGAAAATTAGTAATTTACGAGGGGTATAAATTGCATTTGTACTGCAATAATGGAAAAATAAATGGGGGAAAAAATTATGAGTTGAGGAAAACAACAATTTCATATAACAAATTTGGTCGTTGATGCTGTTTCACAATTAATATATTAGTTGAGAAATTCAGTGCCGTTAAAACGTTGAACACGGAAAAATAAAAATTTTCGAGTTACATTGAAAAAACGATGTATTGAGAGAAATAAATATTCCATGAAATCAGTTATGCTAAACGAATTACAAAAATAAATTGGTTGAACTAATTTTACGTTAAGGATGTTATGCAGGTTACGGAGCGGAGGTATTGGGCGAACGGAATGCCCATACATGAACAAGAGAGAGGCGAAAAAGACTTACTTTTAACGTAATATCTTTCTTAAAATGTGGGCACACACGGATTTTTTAATTTCTATATGTGAAGCCAAGACTTCAATGTGTACGAAAAATACATATTTATAATTTTTAATTCTCTGCCAACATACGCTTTTGTCGATTATACGATAGTCCTCACGCTTCACCCGTGTGGAAATTCCAACTCGCCATCACCTAGAAATCGACTAGTTTTCTTATTTTCTGTACAAGATCTAGGTCGGAAAACTAGCTAGATCCGAGCGCTATGTGTAATTTCTCGCTGTCTAGTCGTTGTAAAAAAAACTGTCTAAAATCTGGCTAAGATTTTATTAATTCGCCCAGTAAACTTAGCTAGTGATTAGCCAGTACAGAAATCGGTTAACCCTATAGCATAAAATTGACTAGGTGCTAGACCGGATGTCTCTATTCAACCCAGATACCGGTTAAATAGCCTAGGATAAATAAAAAACAGAATTAATATAAACCGTCATTTATTGCATCAGCATGTAACAGGGAAGCTGTTTAACACTATTTAAACAGGGACCACTATTTAATAACGTACATAATCTCTTTTTCATTAATAATCAAATATCTCGATAAGGCCTATCGCAAAAAAACAAAAAAAAAATAAATTCTTTCACGTTGTACAAAACAAAAAAAGATCGTAGTCCTCCAGAACGTATTTTTTGGTACCTTTCACGAACATACACGTGCCACTCTACATAATAATAACTCGCTGCGTAGCGTGTTACGACTAGACCCTGTATCGGAATCTCGATGTATCGGAAAACGCCCGCGTAGCACCAAATACAAATATTCAAATAAAACTAGATTGACACTAGATGGCCTCGGCATGTATACGTGTATGCTAGATATATTATGTCTAGCCTCTGGTCAGATAAGCTGTGCCATGAAAGCTATATAGATCTTAGATGGCCTGGGCATCTATACATGTATGCTAGATATAATATGTCTAGCCTCTACTCAGGTAAGCTGTGCCATGAAAGCTAGACAGATCCTAGATAGATATGCTATCTATCAGTGCATTCTGGCTAGATTATGTCTAGTTCCACTACAGAAAAACTTGATAGAAAAAACTAGCTAGACGCTAGGTTCAAACCAGTTTATCCCCAACAGATTTCCACACGGGCATCGCATACTGTCCATGTTAATTACTGAATTTTGTTAATTTATATCTCAGCAACCATGTGGGTAAAAAAAAATTTTAATATATTTAAAAAATTGTCGTACTTCTCTCTTCAAAAAAAAAATCAGGAATAAATCTTCAAAACTGTGAACCTGTATAACATACTTAATGCAACGTTTTTGCTTCCTCATAGAGGAAGCTTTGTTTTCATGAAAAGAAAAAATTGCGAGATTTTTATGTCAGGACACTCAGAATGGTCCAAAACGTCGAGATAAGTGATCTAAAAAACATGTCCGTATGTATGTATGTGTGTGTATGAGTGTATGTTGTGACGAGCCCCTCGTGGAAGTATTTCGGCGACTTCACAAGGAGCGCCGACCAAATATAATGACGCCCAGAATTTTACACTTTTATTATTTCCTCTCACTTTCCGCTATCTATCTTGTTGCTGGGCGCCAGGCTCTCTATTATTTTCCCGAAAGCCAGGGAGACTTACCACTCTTCTCTAATTTCTTCACCGGTTGGCCGGCTAGCTGGAAAGGGGTGCAGTTCGAGGCAATGCAAAATTAATTATACGAACGCGTGATTCTATTTCCAAAAATAACAAAACAATAATTTATTCAAGTTAATTAATCTCTACAATCTATGATTCGTTACAGAATCGACTCGAGTCCGACAACTTACGCGGAGCTCGGTTTCGCACGCACGCGTCGGTACTTTACATTACGTTTCTTTATGTCAATTATATGCGGCGGAACTCGTGCACGGGTCAATCGATTTCGTCGAGACTCTCGTGACTTCGCTTGCTCTAAACACGCGGGATTATTCTTTTTCCGCTCGAGACGCGCGAGCCATGCTCGAGCGCAATCTCGGTCCAACTTGAGTCACTCGCCGGTGGCTTATTATCTCCGCTCACGGCACGAAGCTAACTAAAATTCTTTTCTCTCATAATTTGCGATCTGTCGGGTTACGCGTACTTCGAGTGTTTCGGGTGAGGGTCACGGCCTAATAGCGATCGACTTTGTCGATCGGCGCGTTGTTCCGCTGTCCGTCTCTCTCTCCGACCACCCTCTCGCGTCCGAGCGTCTTCCCGGGCTCACGCTCTAATTCCGAGAATCCTGTAATATAATAATCACGGCAGTCAAACGTTCGTAAGACGGCACGAGCCTTTATGACGAGAAGCGATTCGGTTGCTACGCTGATTTTCGGGCGGCCTCGGTGCACGAGCACCGTAGGCCCAGCGCGTTGATGCGAGCGCGTTCGAACGCCTCGTCACAATGTATACAACTTCAAAAATTCAAACGCCGATAACTCAAGAACCACTTTTGCTATCGAGCTGAAATTTGGCACACAACTAGAGCAGCTAACCCCTCTTTAATTGTTGCAATGATCGACTGAATGTAAAATTTAGATTTCGTAGCTTTTTTAATTTTTTGAAAAAAGGGCGTGGTCGCTCTAACTTCCGTAAAAATGAGTATATTATGCTAGATAGTTCTTCATAAGAGCATTTGGACTTGATATTGTTCGGTATTGAATTTGGCTCGAGTCTGTCGAGTGGTTCAGATTTTATGGAGTTTTGAAATCTTAAAAAAATTGACATTATGTCATTGACTTTTCCAAAATCTTATCTGATATATCGAGCTTAAGTTTGGAACATGAACAGAATAATATTCACCCATGTGGGAATTCTGGTATACAGTCAGAGTTACCAACATGGTCCAGCACTAAAACGGACTCGGCTGCCAAGCATTGTCGATCAGTCTGTCTCAGTACTAATTGAATATTGGCCTTATTATGCACCAGTTCAGACAGCCACTACTTTCAAGATAAAATAAACAATACTCAAGTGAGAGTCGTCTGTGTATTGGCCGCCGACTAGGCCGAAGCTTGTTTTATTGTCCGCGAGTTAACTTTGCCGGTGTCAGTCTGACTTCCGGCTGAATCGTCGAAGTACTGGGCGTAGAATAGGCCGAAGCTCTACTTATTGCCGGCAAACTAACATCATCAGTATCAGCCTAACATATGGCAGAGTATTGGGGTCATACTGCCCCGACATTGATAGTACCATGCCGATACTGCTGGACAAGCATTGGACCCGTGTGATCATTTCCGACTTGTTCCAGCATTAAAACAGAAATAGAATCGAGTACCAGCATCTTGGCAACAAAGCAAACCGGTGCGGTTGTCTGGTGGTTAGTGTACTGGCCTCTAGTCCAGAACATCGGTAGGTCGCGGGTTCGATTCCCGGTGCCGTCGATTTTCGTCGAAAATATAAATACGAACGCGATGAAGTTCCAGATGTATACATGAGACCCACACAGGTATTTCTACCTGTGGAGGTCACAGGGTTATTTGTTTTCGGATGTTACACTATGAATGAAACCGCAAATCCGGATTATCTAGTTCGTCAAAAGCCTTGAAATCTCTTGCATTATTTAACGAGAATGCAATGCAAAGCTAACGAATGCGAAAAATAGAGAAAATAGCGAGAAGCCGTTTGAGATGCCCAAGTATTCCAGTCTCGGAATCCTGCATGGTATATTACTTTAAAACATGCATGAAACAATTGTGACAAGGAACCTTGCAACTCAGAACAAATTTCAATACCATTTTTAGGCACTCACGTTTTGAAAAAACGCACAGGAATGCCTATTAAATTTGGTCTCCACATGCCTGTTTTAACATTTAATGGAAAATGTTGGTGTAATAGGAATTAATCTATTTTTTTATAGCAGATCTCTTCAACAAAGTCAAATACATATTCTTGGTGTAACAGAATACATGAATTTTATTATTTAGTATTTTTTTTATGGTTTCAGATCATTTTGTGTTACCCGGACGTCCGTATCAATCAGGGGCTCTGGATTGAAGAGACCGAACAAGATGAAATTTGCAGCGTTTCTTAATCTAGCATTGAATAGTATGCCCATGAAGTATAAGATATTTCCTATTTATTAATATAGGCATTTACCTTAAAAAAAATGGCACTTTTTAGGTGGAAATTGTGAATCTGCCAAAATCGTTGCAGTGAGTGGAAGGATTATACTCAAATTTGCAGTGTACTCCTGATTTACCTTAATGCAGATGTATCTTTTTTTAGTTTTTTTTTAAATATTAGATTGGTGATTACCTACCACCATAAAATTTAGATATATGGTTTGAATAAATTTAACACTAATGATAATATAAATACTTTTTTCTATGAAAAATCATTGCAACCCTTTGTATTATACACCATAAAATAATGTAGGCATTATTTTCTGCGTGTTTCTTTATTGTTTCATTTATTCAGTGTATTTGTACTCTTTAATTACAATGAGAGTTGATAATCAATATACAATGAATGGAGTATGACTGAACATAACCTATACATAAAAATCATGAAGCTTATCCATTCGCAACATATAACTTATTTTTAAAACTTAATGTTTAATATGTATATTCCGAAATTAACCCTGTTTCTTTGTTAGGTTTCACTGGCATTTAATGTATTAACTACTGTTCATGTTTTCATTTCTACATGTTTGGCTGTCAACGACCAATTTGTCGTATGTATTTCACTCAAACGCACTAACAATAGCATTTTTAGTAACACGAGTGTAGTCTTTTAGAACAATAATAAGAATTCAACTGTCCAGATGTACTCTTTCTTTAACAATAAACTTAACAAATTTGTTTTCACTTGTTATGCACTTGACACTTTAGACCATTGATTTATTTACCTAGCAGACCCGATTGACCGTAATTTTTCGGTTCCTATACGGTCACTTACAAAAGTGACCGTCTATATAAGGTCCCGTTTTCATGATGCAATAAAAGCCAATCAGCTATGATGTGACGGGCGAAGTATTTAATTAGCAGAAGTAATTGAAATGTCAGTCGGGATTTTTGATGATTTTGAAATATTTAATTAGAAACTGAAATAAAATGTTATATATTTTTTAAATAAATTCTGTGGTTATGTTCAGTCAGTTGCAGTGATTCTTTTGGACTTTCGTAGTCTCGACATTTGCGTGCCAGTAAATCTTTGATGTGAAAAGTGGTAAAATAGTGATTGTATATGGGGTACTCCATTCCGATTCGACCTGGGTCTGACCCTCGACCTCCCCGATTTGGCTCGAAATTTTTTGTCGGATTGGTTAGACCCTCAAATGCACCAGATTTTATTTTTTATGTTTTATATGCAATTTTTTTAAATATTTTTTTAAAGTGACATATCGAATGCCCTAATTTAAAAATCTGAAAAATACTTTGTTGAATATCAATATTTTCTAGCTTATAACCAAAGTGGGCAAAAATTTTCTTCTTATTGTTTTTAAGCTTTTTTGATTTAAAAAAATTATGAAAAAATTGAAAAAAAAAATTAATTTACTACAAGCGATTGGTCAAACGATTATTTATGTGAACTCGGATTTTTTTTTTTAAATTCAGATTTTTAGGAATTTGCCAAATTTTTCTGAACTAAGACTATTCTAGCACCATACATGCCGCATGCTAGTACCAGCATGCCATTTTTAGACATTTTTTAGAAATGTCTTGAAAGAAAAGATTACTAAAACTGTTCTGAGGGAAAAAATGTCATGAAAGCAAAGCGTTATCGATTAGTATGCAAACGGACAATCAACATTATTCGAACTTACTATGAAAATTATTATATGTAGCATTCTCTGTCAATTCAGCCACTTTCTTTTTCGACCCTCTCCGATTTGCCCTGTAATTGGTTATATGAATGTATCACTAAAGGACACTCATGTGAATTTTTTCAGATTTTTTAAAATAATTTTTCAGAAAATAGGTTTTTTTAATCAAGTGCAAATATCTCAGAATTTTGAAGTTACTGAAAAAAAATGTCAGCACATAAAAGTTGTCGTTTAGCTTTCGAGCGGAATATTCCAAATAATTATCACGTTCCTGTGAGTATGATTTTTTTCCGAAAAATGGAGGAATTATTTTTTAATTAAAAAAAGGATATTTTTATTTTACTGAAAAAATTACAGAGTATTGCTACATGACTGTTGATATCACAAAAAAATCGCCAGAGTGGCACCAATCGATCTTCTGGTATTAAAAAATGCATTCGTGTGGAAGTTTCGAAAAACGGGGAATTATTTTTTTTTATACCGGAAGCTCGAACCATACCACTCTGATGATTTTTTGCAATATATACAGTAAATACACAATATACACAAAAAATTGTTAGACGTACCAAATGTTCGTTTCCGGGTGGCGGAAGAAATATTTCGTTATTTGAGTGCAAATAATATTTATTGTGAACTTAAAAAAAATCGATTCGACTATCCGTTGGTTCGTTCAACGAATATTCCTAGCAATTAATTAAATATTTCATTTGCCATTCGCAAACACCCATTCGGTAGGTCTATCCGATTTTTGTCTCCGATTTAGACTCCCTGTTGAGGACAAAACATTAATTCCTTGGCGTATTATCTGAGAGGTACAACGAAAGGAATTATTTTTTAAAAACGTGTCGTCAGGAACGGTTTGCATTGTTCTCATGATGCACCAAAAAATAGACGCCGGATTACCTGTACTTGGAATCAGCAGCGGGAGCTTGGGCATGTAATATTTGAAAACGGAGATAAAAATTATAATTATAGTCGTATAATATTTGTTTTGCAATAAAAAGATCGAAAAGTTAAAAAGCTGACGCTTTTTTATGAAATAAAAAGTGACCATTTTTACTTTTTTACTATTTAATTGCAATGATATTCTTATACTTGACATCCCGCGTAGAAAAAAAGAATCTTGCACTGAAATAAAATAAAGTGCCATAACATTATCATTCCATCATAATATATCATTCAAATAAATACATGAATTCATAATCATAAAGCATTCATTTTTCTCACAACAGCCCTGATCATCTATCATAAACAAAAAATAAATTAATCCGTCTCTAACGGGTACTTAGCTCCCAACCGTTAGACGATTCTTCCGAGTCCGATGTCGGCAGAGAAACGGGAGGGCGATCGTACCACCGCTGACGTCACGATGTGAAGGAGGGGGGGGGGGGGGGGCTCGACGCCGCTGCTCCGACGGTTCGTCGAGCTGCTCTTGCCCAATTTCTTACAAGGTGAAAACTGATCTTTCAGCTTAATTTCAGCCCCCGAACGGAATTTTTAGGAGGTCGAGATGGCCTTTTAGAGAGTGGCCTTTTAGTGAGGCTTTGAATGACGGTTTGCCCTATAGGAGTGGCCCAGCCGACCTATAGATTATGGTATTTATTAGGCGCATGCTCGAGTTTCGATTACGTGGTAGTTAAACGACGTTAAAATATATAAAAATACTATACCTTTTTACGAAAACTCTCACTCTTATCACACGAATCACCTTAAATTAGGTTTAAATTAGGTAAGAAATAAATTCGGACAACATGTCTTATGTCACAAGTGTCATATGGGAGAGTTCGCGGACGACTGGGGAGAGTGTGAGTCTTCGCTCGCGCTGGTCAGGGAACCAATCTACCTGTTCCATATAGATGGAAGACACTCGACCTAATTCCCGTTGCGCAACTTCACACGTATGATGATTGAAACTTGCCGTGGTCCATATAGTATCGTCTGCTGATATTTGCATATGTGACGCGTCGCAATTATTAAATGATTAAACGAACTTACCTGTACGTGAAGTTCTATCATAATTGTATGTAGCGCCTATTCCGAAAAGATCATCTTGTAGTACCCCCACTTTACGCCATTGTTACCACAATTTCAAAGCTCTTCTATGAACATTTTTCCCTTGTACGTTGGTACGATGGTTTGAATCTTCAATTCTTTAAAGTATTGCCGTAATATTTTGGGTATATCTCTAAATACATAGAGATGGGCTCCATTAAGGGTGGGACTGATCTTTTCGGAAGAGGCGCTACATACAATTATGATAGAACTTCACTGACAGGTAAGTTCGTTTAATCATTTAATTGTACTTCGCGCCTCTTCCTCAAGATTATCGTGTAGATGTTTAAAGATCATTACCTCACGCAACAATCAGCAATTTAATTTTGACGAATCGTCTTTTATTTTTATATCCGTATAGCTTCGCTAGTGAAATACGCGAAAACTATAACAGTACAACTCAACGCCCAGGTCTCCTAGTTATTCAAAACTGCTCTTGCGAACGCATCATTATCACCACAAACAGGTAGACGATAAAACTTTGCAAATGTTTGAGAAGCAGCTGACCAACCGGCGGCTTTCCTTATACTATCGATGTGGAACCCTTTGCTTTCAGCCGTTGACGTCGAAGTGTGGCGAGTGCTATGCGCCGAGAAAATCTGAGTATCTACGCCACTCTTTGCTATATTTTTAACCCATCCCATCGGCTCAAAGTTTGGGATGTAACTGCCTTATATGGTTTTCTAACTGCGATAAATAGTTTCTGTTCTGATCCACACAAATTCTGTGTCCGTTTAAGATATGTTTCTAAAGCTGTCGCCGCACAAATGCTAACGTTTTCTTGGTAGACCGGTATAATTAATAACGGTTGTTTTCGTTTGACACCTGAGGTCTTTATCGTATCTGGGATTCTAATCTCTATAGATCCTTGTAATCTAAGAATATTCGGTATTCTAATCAGTGAAAGCGTCTGCATTCTTTGTCCTGTGACAAGCGCAAGTAACGTGGCAAGTTTGATTGATAACATCTCGAGAGAAATATCTTCGTTAGGCATTAACGTGGCCGCATGATCCAATACGACCTTAGGATCCCAGATATGATCATACTTAGGCCTCGACGGCCGAAGCTCGGATACCCCTTTAAACAATCTCTTTATTCTAGGGTCCTGACCCACATGTGGACCAACAACAAGAGAGATTGCTGTAGAGAATTTAAGGTTCCGTGAGAAGCTCCCTTGTTGTACTCTCTTGTGAGAAGCAGTAGTACGTCTTCGGTCGAGGTATTAAATGGTCTGCGATTTCTGTCTATACAAAAGTTCCACCATTTTCTCAACGCGCTATCATACTGTTTAAATGACGAATCACGAAGCGAAGCCATCATCAGCTCGACTGACTCTTCCAGAACGTTCTTGGCCTCGAAGGATCTCCTGATAATACCCCGAGCACCAGGGTAATTTTTATCGACAGAGGATGAGGACCCCTATTGGAATATAACAATAAATTCACATGAGGTCTAAATACCATTGGCTCAGTGACGAGCAGCGCTTCATAAAGTGGATACCACGCCTGAGCTGGCCACTCAGGGACTGCAAGTATACCCAACGCGTTCTCGTCTCGTATCTTTCTCAAGACTCGCGGAATAATTATGAATGGTAGAAAGGCATAAAAGAATCGATCTTCCCATGGAATGGTAAAAGCATCGACTGCTATGCTACTCGGGTCCCGGAGCCAAGAAACGTAATTCTTGCACTTAGCGTTTACGCAACTTGCAAAGAGGTCGATCTCGGGTTTACCGAATGCGCGGACAATCATCTGATAAGCCGTGTTCGCTAGCTCATACTCGGTCTCAGGTTCCAGCTTTCGCGATTCAAAATCTGCTTCGCTATTGTCTTTTGTGCTTATAAATGACGCGAAGACCCAAATTCTCCGTTTCTCACACCAGTCCCATAATGACCGCGCAAGCCTATTAAGCTCCGGAAAACGAATGCCATTCTATTAACGTATGATACAGCCGTGGTGTTATCAATTCGCAATAGACCATTGCAATCGCGCAGATCATTGGCAAAACATCTCAGACCGAAGAGAGCCGTTTGTAGTTCTAATACATTTATATGCTTCTTTTTCTCGTTCACATTCCAAAATCCATGAGATCTTTCCACACCGTAGGCAGCACCCCAGCCCGATAGCGACGCGTCTGTGAAAATTTCTCTACAAAATCTTGGAGATCTTATTGTGTTCTCCGTAGTAAAAATAACTCGCTTCCACCAGTTCAAGTCCGATTGGAGATCCCCAGACACGATCATGTAACTATCATAATTACCATTACTCCCTTCAAGAGCCAAGTATCGAGCCCTCTCGAATGCTTTCATATGCCCCAGACCATACTTAACTGCTGGGCAGCAGGCCACAATTGTTCCAATAAACTCAGAGAAGTCCCGAATTCGATAACGTTCGCCAGACTGATATATTCCTACCAATTCGCTAACCTTTTCTCTTTTCTCCCTCGGCAGTTCAATAGACATCTTGATTCTATCAAACCAAAAACCAAGGAATTTACACCTTCTTTCTGGGGTTAATTGACATTTCTTTTCATTAACTATAAAACCTAAGTCTTCTAACAGTGATCGAGTAACATAATCGTTATTCTGACATTCCTCAAAAGTCCTTCCAATGAGCAATAAACCGTCAAGGTAAATAACTGAAATATAACCTTGCTGCCTCAGTCCACCTACAACCGGCTTCAATAGTTTAGTAAAAACGTATGGAGCTGCCGAAAGGCCGAACGGCATACACGTAAATTCGTATAGCTGCCCTTCGAATTGAAATCTTAAAAATTTCTGATCTGAGTTCGCAACTGAAACTGCATAGTATGCGTCCTTCAAGTCTATCTTTGCCATAAAATATCCCTCGCTCAAAAGGTTCACGACGGTCTTCCGATCCTCTAATTTAAAGTGTTCCGTCTTTACGAACGTATTCAACTTCTTTAAATTCAAAATTAAACGAAAACTGCCATCTGGTTTCGGTACCAAAAGGATGTTTGAAAGAAACTGACCGTGCGTAGTCTCACACCGAACAACAGCACCTTTTTGTTCAAGTTTTGCTATTAACTTCGCTATTTCCGCCCTCTCTTTTTTAGAGTTGCATTTTTCAGTCCGAATATTACTTTGACAAGGTACAGTCTCGAAAGGTATCTTGTAGCCCCTTATCCATGATAATATTATAGGGTTAGAAGTTATCTCCTCCCATTTGCTTACGAAGAATCTAAGTCTTCTAGCAATGAAACTTACAGGTTCTAATACCGTCTCCGATTGTCTCTCTGTTCGTACTTCTGCCCATTCTTCCAGTTGCTCTCGTTCTTTCGATTGTCGCGGCGATATGACGAGTATCCTTGGTTCTTCGAGTCCTTTTTCCCGCCAGACGTCGTGGACGATTTTTGGTTGCTCTGGGAAGGACGTGGCGGGCCTTTCAAGTTTTTTGGATTCTTGGCTTGGGGCTTCGGAGTCACTTTAAAATCCTTTCGAGTACTCTCCAATGCCTCCGCCGCCTTTATGTTTTCTTCAAACTGCTTACCAAAAAGCATTTCATCGGGCACGGTAGCATTTAAAACGTCCTTACAAGCTGCGTTTAAATTCGAAAGGATCAGGCTCTTCCAGATGACCGTCTCGTCATGCTGCAGATCAGTTAACAACCTTGCTGCGTCACTCAATTGTTCGAGAGTAACTAATTTATCCTGTCCACTTTGCAAAACTTCCGAAAATGTCTTTCCGATAGCCGCAAGACAGGCCGCAATCTTCGTTTGCTTAGCAAGGATTCTTTCGTCTCTTTTGACGACGGAATCTTGCAGAGATGCCTGAACCTCTAGATTTACACGCGGCGGGTCAATAATCACGCAATTAGATGGCGGTGGATACTTCTTAATAAGTGTCACTCTGTCTTCTGTGGACAACCCCTTTCTTAAAATTTCGTCCCAACGAATGACCATATCCTTCGGAATTGGTGCAGCGAGAATTCATTCCTCTACAAACCGCTTACCCATGATTTCTAAAATTTTGGGATCCAGTGGAATTTCACCGCGGTCCTGTAGATCCGACCGTATATCCTGAGACGGCTGTAGGGCAGCCTGTCCTTGCAAACCCTG
Source organism: Ephialtes manifestator (assembly GCA_963970395.1). Taxonomy (NCBI): domain Eukaryota; kingdom Metazoa; phylum Arthropoda; class Insecta; order Hymenoptera; family Ichneumonidae; genus Ephialtes; species Ephialtes manifestator. Next base: position 8,792,079 of record OZ019980.1, read on the forward strand.
TTGAGCAACTACGCTGAGGTTCTGTGGCTGTTGTGATATCAGCGAAGTCAACAGACTTGTTTGTTCTGCTGCGGTGGAACTTTGCAAAAGACCTGCCTGCGGAACAACCAGCTGTGTTCTTGAACTGCAGTTGAGCACTGCGCACCATCTGACTGCGAAGCAACCCTCTGCTCCTCTAAGTCAGTTACAATGGAAGCCTGTGAAAAATTAGACCGCGGCGCAGTCTGCTGGCCTAGCTGTCCAGCTGAGGTAGTCTGCAAGAGACTAGGCTGCGAAGAAGTCTGCTGATCTATTTTCTCAGCTGCGATAGAGGTCTGTAACAGATTGGGCTACGAAGTCACCTGTTTGCCTACTTTAGCAGCTACAATGGGGCCTTGTTTATTCCCTGTGAGGACGATTGTCGATTGCTGTTTGTCGGTAACAGAGCTTCTTTCGCGAAGTATCGATCCCGCATGCTGAGAAATATTCTCAGACGAAGAATAATTTATATCCCTTCTTCGAGGCGATGCCTCATCCGAGGACCTTGAGCTCTGACGGCGTCCTAATAACACAAAAGGTCGAAAGTTGGCGAAGTATTTCTTATAAAATAAGAAGTTTTATTATTTCTCGCAATTCTACAGGTGCCTGTGTGCGAAACATGTGTGCGAAACATAAGTTTAATACCTGAGTACAACTCCCTCATACAGGTTAGAGCCTGTACGGTGGCTTCGAGTCTTTTGTCTGAGACTATCACCCCGTATAGGTTAGAGCCTACACGGGTGACCTCGAAAAGCTTGTGTTGGCTCGAGTAATAACTCTCTTGATTAGGTTAGAGCCCAATCAAGTTGCCATAACAATTATCCTACTCGTTCTGAACGCCATGCCGAACAGCTATGAGATCAAATTGACAAATCCTGCAAAAAACAACGAAATACTTACGGTGTTTTTTCTTGTGACGCTTTCGTTCTCGTTTAAGAATCGCGTCTTCTAAACGTTTTAGACGTTTCTCCATCGCGTCTTCCTTTTCCATCTCCTCCATAGAAAAATTCCTATGCCTCTTAGACATAATAACGCTGATTGTAATTATTTGTAAAACACGTGTGGTTTAACTGGCACAAAAAAGAAGAATAAAGATTCAACCCATCGTACCAACGTACAAGGGAAAAAAGTTCATAGAAGAGCTTTGAAATTGTGGTAACACTGGCGTGAAGTGGAGGTACTACAAGATGATCTTGATGAAGAGGCGCGAAGTACAATTACTTTATTTAAAATTTACAGATACCTATAGTACGTATATCTCTCTATATTATAAAAAGATCTTGCCGCCGCCGCCGCCGTGTCAAGAATCGAGGGACAGAATAATTTAGGCTCGGGGCTTAGCGGAAGGGGGTGGGGCCAAAGGCTTGGGGCTAGCCCCACCCCCTTACGCGAAGCCCCTAGCCCGAATTATTCTAAGTCCTTCGAGTTCACGGGGGTCTGTGAGACCCCAAGCCCGTATTTTTCTGAGTCCTGTTCCAAAAACATAGGTCCCCCAAGGGTGGGGGAACCCTTGGGGGACAACCTTTTGGGGGACAACCTTGCGGGGGCTTCTCTTGCGGGGGACACCCTTGCGAGGGACACCTTTGCGGGGGCACCCTTGCGGAGGACATCCTTGCGGGGGACACCGTTGCGGGAGGCACCCTTGCGGGGGGCACCCTTGCGGAGGACATCCTTGCGGGGGACACCCTTGCGGGAGGCACCCTTGCGGGGGACACCCTTGGGTGGGAGGCGATTGCGAGCGCGCCCAGCGCGCGAGTATACGATATTTACAATTTACAATAAAATCCTAGTATATATATTGTGACGAGCCCCTCGTGGAAGTATTTCGGCGACTTCACAAGGAGCGCCGACCTAATATAATGATGCCCACTATTTTTACACTTTTACTATCTCTGCTCACTTTCCGCTATCTATCTTGTTGCTGGGCGCCAGGCTCTCTATTATTTTCCCGAAAGCCAGGGAAACTTACCACTCTTCTTTAATTCTTCACCGGTTGACCGGCTAGCTGGAAAGGGATGCAGTTCGAGGCAAATGCAAAATTAATTATACGAACGCGTGATTCTATTTCCAAAAATAACAAAACAATAATTTATTCAAGTTAATTAATCTCTACAATCTATGATTCGTTACAAACTCGACTCGTGTCCGATAACTTACGCGGAGCTCGGTTTCGCACGGACGCGTCGACTACTCCACATTACGTTTCTTTACGTCAATTATACGCGGCGGAACTCGTGCACGGGTCAATCGAATTCGTCGAGACTCTCGTGGTTTCGCTTGCTCTACATACGCGGGATTATTCTTTTTCCGCTCGAGACGCGCGAGCCATGCTCGAGCGCAATCTCGGTCCAACTTGAGTCACTCGCCGGTGGCTTATTACCTCTACTCACGGCTCGAAGCTAACTAAAATTCTTTTCTCTCATAATTCGCGATCTGCCGGGTTACGCGTATTCCGAGTGTTTCGGGTGGGGGTCACGGCCTAATATCGATCGACGTTGTCGATCGTCGCGTTTTCCGCTGTCCGTCTCTCTCTCCGACCACCCTCTCGTGTCCGAGCGTCTTCCCGAGCTTACGCTCTAATTCCGAGAAACCTGTAATATAATAATCACAGCAGTCAAACGTTCGTAAGACGGCACGAGCCTTGATGACGAGAAGCGATTCGGTTGCGCGTTTATATCAGCGCGTTTATACGAGCGCGTACTAGCGCCTCGTCACAATATATATATTGTAACGTGGTGGATTTCTGACACCACGTTCCCTTGACGCAATTTATTCATTTTGGGGTCTATTTTAGTAGTTTAAAGTAGTATTAATTAATTGTTATTTAGTTGTATTTTAGAATATCTCAGCTTCTCTCTGGCCATTTCAAGAAGACGTACATCGAGGGAGCATAAGAAAATTGAAAAGCTGTTTCTTTGGTTCGCTGTCAGCATGCTGTCCCGTTTCCCGGGGACGAGCATTAGCCCTGAGGAAGTGAGGAACCCGAGGGGCGTGCAGTTAGTCCTCACCTTCACGCCGAGTGGACGCCAAGTGAAGGTTGGAATTCCCGACGAGATCGTCCACCTCGTCGAAGATATCCACAACCTGAGACAGAGGCCCACGGATGGCTGGAACCTTACCACCGTCGTGCCCGCTCTGCCCAATTAAAGCAATGGACCTCCACTATATTGACCACCAAAATTTTGAGGAAAAGATGAGGATCCGGCGCTTGGTGGAAATTTTGGAAGCGCCCCGGAGCAGCCCCTGGATTCACCAAGGATGCGGATCCAAGAACGCTATCACGCCACCGCGTGCGATCTATCTCTCGGCTTCTCGAATCAAGGGACGGTACCTATACCACGGAGGATACCCGCGAGATCGTACGGAGAGCAGCGTTGGCCGGTTCCACAGTAGTTACCGCACCGCAGGCTGAGGCGGGGCGTATCAGCTGTCGGAAAAATTCTTTGGACACCGGGCGAATAAATAAACCCATGCAAATGAAACCAGAATTATTATCATGTGGTCAGAGGTCAACTCTAAAAGCATAGTTGCAAATTTATTCGCTGTCGGGTGTGAAGAACTTCACGACAATTTTCGTAAGATGAGTTGAGAGTCAGCGTAACGAGGAGCAGTGAGGAAGAGAGTAGTAGGGCGGATGATTCTCACGTGATAGCTAATAATGGGAGAAATTTCACTAAGTGGGGCGATTCGAAAATTTGGGAGCGATCGCCAAGACCTCAGTAGCTTTTCATGCCGAACAGTGATCGTCGGCGGACGTGCCCAGAGTTGTCGGTGACATCTCGGACACCAGAAAGTTTCAAAAGTCCTTGAGGAAGTCAGTCAGCCTCCCCCGGAAAAGGAGGGATGTCGGAAAAATCAATAACCAAACCAGTGAGGGGCGTGATTAACCGTAGCCTCGATTTTGAGTAAATGTTGGCGATTTTACGTGAGTTTAATTGAGTCAGTTAGTCAGTCAGTAATTGGCAGGGTTTGAGCTGTCGTTTCGGGAATAATCATTCGGGAAAGTGTTCCTGTATTTTGTATTGCTATCCTAAGCCAAATCCTCTAAAAAATCCGTTCAGTTCGGTAATCGTTTTTTATGAGTAAGTTTGCGCTTTGAAGAGAGAAAAGCTGTCGCGAAAAATTTAGTATAAGTTAGTCTAGTAAGTCAGAAACTTCAGTTTGATAAATTATTTTGAAATTCATTATTTTTTTGCTTCCTCATAGAGGAAGCTTTATTTTCATGAAAATTTTTTTTTTCAAGATTTTCATGTCAGTACACTTAGAAGGGGCCAAAACGTCGAGAAAAGTGATTTAGAAAAAATGTCTGTATGTGTGTGTGTGTGTGTGTGTGTGTGTGTGTGTGTGTGTGTGTGTGTGTGTGTGTGTGTGTGTGTGTGTGTGTGTGTGTGTGTGTGTGTGTGTGTGTGTGTGTGTGTGTGTGTGTGTGTGTGTGTGTGTGTGTGTGTGTGTGTGTGTGTGTGTGTGTGTGTGTGTGTGTGTGTGTGTGTGTGTGTGTGTGTGTGTGTGTGTGTGTGTGTGTGTGTGTGTGTGTGTGTGTGTGTGTGTGTGTGTGTGTGTGTGTGTGTGTGTGTGTGTGTGTGTGTGTGTGTGTGTGTGTGTGTGTGTGTGTGTGTGTGTGTGTGTGTGTGTGTGTGTGTGTGTGTGTGTGTGTGTGTGTGTGTGTGTGTGTGTGTGTGTGTGTGTGTGTGTGTGTGTGTGTGTGTGTGTGTGTGTGTGTGTGTGTGTGTGTGTGTGTGTGTGTGTGTGTGTGTGTGTGTGTGTGTGTGTGTGTGTGTGTGTGTGTGTGTGTGTGTGTGTGTGTGTGTGTGTGTGTGTGTGTGTGTGTGTGTGTGTGTGTGTGTGTGTGTGTGTGTGTGTGTGTGTGTGTGTGTGTGTGTGTGTGTGTGTGTGTGTGTGTGTGTGTGTGTGTGTGTGTGTGTGTGTGTGTGTGTGTGTGTGTGTGTGTGTGTGTGTGTGTGTGTGTGTGTGTGTGTGTGTGTGTGTGTGTGTGTGTGTGTGTGTGTGTGTGTGTGTGTGTGTGTGTGTGTGTGTGTGTGTGTGTGTGTGTGTGTGTGTGTGTGTGTGTGTGTGTGTGTGTGTGTGTGTGTGTGTGTGTGTGTGTGTGTGTGTGTGTGTGTGTGTGTGTGTGTGTGTGTGTGTGTGTGTGTGTGTGTGTGTGTGTGTGTGTGTGTGTGTGTGTGTGTGTGTGTGTGTGTGTGTGTGTGTGTGTGTGTGTGTGTGTGTGTGTGTGTGGTGTGTGTGTGTGTGTGTGTGTGTGTGTGTGTGTGTGTGTGTGTGTGTGTGTGTGTGTGTGTGTGTGTGTGTGTGTGTGTGTGTGTGTGTGTGTGTGTGTGTGTGTGTGTGTGTGTGTGTGTGTGTGTGTGTGTGTGTGTGTGTGTGTGTGTGTGTGTGTGTGTGTGTGTGTGTGTGTGTGTGTGTGTGTGTGTGTGTGTGTGTGTGTGTGTGTGTGTGTGTGTGTGTGTGTGTGTGTGTGTGTGTGTGTGTGTGTGTGTGTGTGTGTGTGTGTGTGTGTGTGTGTGTGTGTGTGTGTGTGTGTGTGTGTGTGTGTGTGTGTGTGTGTGTGTGTGTGTGTGTGTGTGTGTGTGTGTGTGTGTGTGTGTGTGTGTGTGTGTGTGTGTGTGTGTGTGTGTGTGTGTGTGTGTGTGTGTGTGTGTGTGTGTGTGTGTGTGTGTGTGTGTGTGTGTGTGTGTGTGTGTGTGTGTGTGTGTGTGTGTGTGTGTGTGTGTGTGTGTGTGTGTGTGTGTGTGTGTGTGTGTGTGTGTGTGTGTGTGTGTGTGTGTGTGTGTGTGTGTGTGTGTGTGTGTGTGTGTGTGTGTGTGTGTGTGTGTGTGTGTGTGTGTGTGTGTGTGTGTGTGTGTGTGTGTGTGTGTGTGTGTGTGTGTGTGTGTGTGTGTGTGTGTGTGTGTGTGTGTGTGTGTGTGTGTGTGTGTGTGTGTGTGTGTGTGTGTGTGTGTGTGTGTGTGTGTGTGTGTGTGTGTGTGTGTGTGTGTGTGTGTGTGTGTGTGTGTGTGTGTGTGTGTGTGTGTGTGTGTGTGTGTGTGTGTGTGTGTGTGTGTGTGTGTGTGTGTGTGTGTGTGTGTGTGTGTGTGTGTGTGTGTGTGTGTGTGTGTGTGTGTGTGTGTGTGTGTGTGTGTGTGTGTGTGTGTGTGTGTGTGTGTGTGGTGTGTGTGTGTGTGTGTGTGTGTGTGTGTGTGTGTGTGTGTGTGTGTGTGTGTGTGTGTGTGTGTGTGTGTGTGTGTGTGTGTGTGTGTGTGTGTGTGTGTGTGTGTGTGTGTGTGTGTGTGTGTGTGTGTGTGTGTGTGTGTGTGTGTGTGTGTGTGTGTGTGTGTGTGTGTGTGTGTGTGTGTGTGTGTGTGTGTGTGTGTGTGTGTGTGTGTGTGTGTGTGTGTGTGTGTGTGTGTGTGTGTGTGTGTGTGTGTGTGTGTGTGTGTGTGTGTGTGTGTGTGTGTGTGTGTGTGTGTGTGTGTGTGTGTGTGTGTGTGTGTGTGTGTGTGTGTGTGTGTGTGTGTGTGTGTGTGTGTGTGTGTGTGTGTGTGTGTGTGTGTGTGTGTGTGTGTGTGTGTGTGTGTGTGTGTGTGTGTGTGTGTGTGTGTGTGTGTGTGTGTGTGTGTGTGTGTGTGTGTGTGTGTGTGTGTGTGTGTGTGTGTGTGTGTGTGTGTGTGTGTGTGTGTGTGTGTGTGTGTGTGTGTGTGTGTGTGTGTGTGTGTGTGTGTGTGTGTGTGTGTGTGTGTGTGTGTGTGTGTGTGTGTGTGTGTGTGTGTGTGTGTGTGTGTGTGTGTGTGTGTGTGTGTGTGTGTGTGTGTGTGTGTGTGTGTGTGTGTGTGTGTGTGTGTGTGTGTGTGTGTGTGTGTGTGTGTGTGTGTGTGTGTGTGTGTGTGTGTGTGTGTGTGTGTGTGTGTGTGTGTGTGTGTGTGTGTGTGTGTGTGTGTGTGTGTGTGTGTGTGTGTGTGTGTGTGTGTGTGTGTGTGTGTGTGTGTGTGTGTGTGTGTGTGTGTGTGTGTGTGTGTGTGTGTGTGTGTGTGTGTGGTGTGTGTGTGTGTGTGTGTGTGTGTGTGTGTGTGTGTGTGTGTGTGTGTGTGTGTGTGTGTGTGTGTGTGTGTGTGTGTGTGTGTGTGTGTGTGTGTGTGTGTGTGTGTGTGTGTGTGTGTGTGTGTGTGTGTGTGTGTGTGTGTGTGTGTGTGTGTGTGTGTGTGTGTGTGTGTGTGTGTGTGTGTGTGTGTGTGTGTGTGTGTGTGTGTGTGTGTGTGTGTGTGTGTGTGTGTGTGTGTGTGTGTGTGTGTGTGTGTGTGTGTGTGTGTGTGTGTGTGTGTGTGTGTGTGTGTGTGTGTGTGTGTGTGTGTGTGTGTGTGTGTGTGTGTGTGTGTGTGTGTGTGTGTGTGTGTGTGTGTGTGTGTGTGTGTGTGTGTGTGCTGTGTGTGTCTGTGTGTGTCTGTGTGTGTCTGTGTGTGTCTGTGTGTGTCTGTGTGTGTCTGTGTGTGTCTGTGTGTGTCTGTGTGTGTCTGTGTGTGTCTGTGTGTGTCTGTGTGTGTCTGTGTGTGTCTGTGTGTGTCTGTGTGTGTCTGTGTGTGTCTGTGTGTGTCTGTGTGTGTCTGTGTGTGTCTGTGTGTGTCTGTGTGTGTCTGTGTGTGTCTGTGTGTGTCTGTGTGTGTCTGTGTGTGTCTGTGTGTGTCTGTGTGTGTCTGTGTGTGTCTGTGTGTGTCTGTGTGTGTCTGTGTGTGTCTGTGTGTGTC